>CABFWO010002580.1:30340-61355 GCA_902155825.1 Timema genevievae
AGTAGTTTCATGGGCAGGAGAGTATTTAAACTCTGGAGTAGTTTCATGGGCAGGAGAGTATTTAAACTCTGGAGTAGTTTCATGGGCAGGCGAGTATTTAAACTCTGCCCTGTAGCAAAACACATCATTTCTTTATGGAAGCTAGAACATTGTCTGTGTTATGTTGGTAGTATGTACAATTCTATCCCCTTTAGTCAGTATTAGTTTACAAACCGGATGACTGTTGAGAAGGATTCACTTCAAATCCTGATAAGGTTGAAATGTATTCCTCATGTGGTGAGGGATTGATTGTGATTTATTGTACAATGATGTCGTGGGTGGTATCATAATTACAATCATACACACAATAATGTAACTTAATGGACTGTAGCCACAATATTCAATATATATTTTTTATTTATCACGCAGATAAACGATACATTTTATATTCATATGTAAGCCTTTTTTATAGTTCGGTCACATGATCGTGGCATTGTATATTAGTTATAGGCCCAAGTCTTAATACAAATACTGTATATTTGTTTACTTAGGAATTCTAAGGTTTTAAGTAAAGTAGCGTAAACCATACAATAACCAAAACACTTTCGGATCAATCCAAACATTTTTAATAATTTGAGAACGCAATTGTTTCATTGAAATCAGTAGGTCAATCCAATCGAAACCCTTAAACATACTGATAGTGATTATCATCGGAAAGGTTTCCTCAAAAACTAAAGTATTCAAAAAGATGTTCTTGTACAGTACCTTGTTCATTGATGTAGCTTTTAACTGAAAGTTATTCATGTGATCATTCATGAGGTCGTTAATAGCTCTTATAGGTCAGCTGTGTGTTAGTATTTACTAACTGGAAAACTTTGTTATCTATCATAATTCGTGGGAAATAACTTAGACGTTCGCTACAGTTAGGGAAAACTGGGAATTTAAACAAATATAAGGAAAAGTCAAGGAATTTAAATATTTGACTAATTCTGTACCTGAACATTTAAACAAAAGTGAATCTGTCAACAAAACGACGCATTGTCTATAAACAACAGTCTGCTAACATGAGATGGTTGTAACACCGTGTTTGTTTTATAACACATCTCCACGGAGACAAAAATACGTAAAATATTAAATAATGTTTAAAAGCTATAATAATGTTTATCTTTAGTAGCCGTTAGGATTGTCTAGAAAACCCGCAAAAAGTCAGGGAATTTTGTTGTAAAAGTTGTGTAGCCGCCCCGATTTGATTAGTTGACGCATTGTAGTTTGAAATATTTCTCTCTCTGGTCAAAAAGGAGTAGGCCTATAAATAAAGTAATAAAAATGTAACGAGAGTTGTGTTGATTTTTTTTAGGAAAATATTTCGTCTTGATAATATCGTCTTACGAGACGGAAATGATAAACAATTTATAAACATTAGAATATTGTAGGCCTACCGATGTGATTTATCACTTTTTTTAAAATACATTTCAAATTAGTGTACTAATCAAAATCAATGAAAATATGAGTCTAATTTGCTGAAGATATCTTGAGATAGAATATTCTAGAAGTCAAATTTGACTTCCTTGGCCAAATAGAGTCTTAACTCTAGTTTTAATTTACATCTTTTACTTTGAGTAGATTATATTTTTATTATTATTATAATTTATCATTATTGTTTATATAAGGAGGAAAGACTAAAATAATGAGCATATTAGTTAAAACTAAATACAAATATGTATACCTATAATTGCCATTAAATAGGGCCTATTAGAAGCAACAAGAAATAGGCTTATATTGGCGGCATGGATTCTACATTTGGACGTTTATTCAGTTTAATAATAAAATATCTTAATCTTCAAGTCGATATATGCCCAATCGTAGAACACGGATCTAATATCTCGAAATGTTAACATAGTCAAGCACCGCTACTAACCCAAAAAACATCCGTTACTCTAAGTAGAGGCATCAAATGGCGCTGAAACCATCAATTTATTAGATCTAGATTAGAAAACAAACATTTGGATAAATATATGCACTACAGTGCAAGTAAAATACAAGGTAATTTCGCTATGCGATGAATCTCCTTTCCTGATAAATTGTACCAGCCATGAGCTAACTTAAATAGTCATTGTTGAGTCGTAAAAAGTGGAAGAAAGTACTAAATACTATTCAAACGATTGACCACAATTAGGATTGGCTTTTTATTATAAATAGACATGCTTTACATTTCTTGAGAGCAAATATGAAAGTTCAATGGGGTTGTAAAATAATACTATGTTTAGTCATAGACCTGACCAACAACAGCGAGGCGTCTTGTCTTCTGTGGTCATGAAATGTTGACAATGTGAGTCATGAAAGGGATACTATTATTGTACTATTGTATTATTCTTCGCTCGATAGTCTCTGACTAGTACTCGTTGGTTTGGAATTAGTTCCCGAGTTTTACATCCCTTTGCATATTTAACCTGTTTTCTTTGATTTTGCTCCACATTTTCATTTAGATTAGAACGTAGCAAATCGAGCCTAGTTCTAAGTTGTCTATTAAACATTAATTTTGAAGCTGTTTCATTTGTTGTACTATGTACTGAGTTCCTATAATCACATAGAAATCTACTTAAAGCTATTTCTATATTTCTTTTTTCATGAATAGCAATCATCAATTTATTTTTTACAAATTTTATTTCATTTTTGGCCTAGGCCGTTACTTTGAGGATGTTATGTAGGTGTTAAAGTATGACAGTCCGTATCAAGAAAACAAGCAGCTCTAAAACTGTTCACTAACTGCCAAAGGAACAGTTTTGTTAGCAAATATATTCACTTCACATACTTAACGAAGGTAAAGCTATATTTGTGAGTTTTTTTATGTCAGAAAACCTTTATTTGTTCAAATAAAATATTAGTACTTGATTAGAAACGGACAGTTAGTTTTCTACACAGTGATAGCTCAAACAGATATTTTATATTTGTGACGAGATCGTGGAATTTGATCACGACTTTTTTTTTAAAATATTCATTTAAAAAGTGTATGTTTAAATCTCCAACGCGTATGACAAATATTCAACAACAGATGAACTCATCATGTGTACAAAATTAAACTAAACACAGCTATTGCAGCAATATTTTATATATTTTGTCCAAAAATGTGTTTTTGCTACATAAACTTGACAATTAGGCCTACTGACCGCACTCATCTTTTCTTTCAACCTACCTTAAATTATTTATTTTTCGAATATTTCTAAGCAACAATATTTTACAATACTCATTAACTTAGCGAAGCTAACATTTGTTCCATCTTTACAAACGGATATGCATTTTAAAGAACTTAGTATAAAAATAAATGAGCAAAAAGTGACACATCCCTCAGCAACATACAATTTTGCCAAATTATTTTTATTGTATATTTTTAAATATTCACTTTTAAAATTAGATAAAATGTAACTTTTAGTAAATGTTATAATCAAAATATAAACTACAAAACAATTAGTAACCATAAAATAGATTAATCTTTGGAAAACTAGATTTAAACTCAAGATTCTTCTTCAAAAGGAATTATCATTTTGTTTCAACGGCTAATTCTATAAAGGTGTTGAAATGGGGATATTCCTTTTTATTATTGATTTAAATAAAACTAATCTCTCATATTTTATTTTATTAATTGACTGTTATTCATACTGAACATACCTTTCACAACCTTTAATTTATATCTCTGCTGCATTTTATGAATAATCTAGTCCATGGCCTGCATTGTTTCAATGCGAGAGATTCATTGATCTTTTAAATCATACAAGATATTTATAAATAAGAGTAAGCTACAGTTATATTCTCCACAAAAAATACTTTGGTTAGTAATTTAAAGTTAATAATAGATAAGACTTGGATATTTAATTGCTAGATTTGATGAATAGCCTCTATATGATCAAATAGTATTATTAACAATATACATTTAAAAATTAAAATGGATAAATAAACAATGTGAGAATAAAACAAAAACATATTGATCTGAAATGTAAAAGTGAAACACTTGAAATGATTAACTTAAAGCAAGTAAAAATAAAAATATAATATTATAAGCTCATCTAGCGAAATAATTGAAAAGTAAAATGTGTCAAACTAACAATTAGATAAAATATGTTTAGAAAATTAATAGAAAATTAAATTAGATTTGCATTTCTACTTTCTATAATGATTTAAAATATTTAACTGTTACATTTGTAATCAAAATTTACTTTATTTAATATTTTAGAATGCTTTATAAAATGCTATAATTTAAAGTTAGCCAATTGGTTTGAACGGGAAGTAAGATAATATTTATTACTGATGCAACTTGACAAGATCACATGAATACGATTCGACCTATCCACTATCGATTGTTCTCATTGATCAGGTATCGACGAACCTAGGTAGTAGGCCTATATATTAATAATGATAAATGTTGCTCCTCCAACATTTGAAGTAACACACATACTTTGAACAAGTTTGTTCAGGAAATGTTCACTTTAACTACTCACCTACAACTGTGAAAATGATGAAAATTGTTCAAACTGAAGATATAATACAATTTAACCTCGAAATTTGACATTCCTTTTGTTACAATCTACAGCCAGTAGGCCCACACGACGACGCCAGGGAAAAACTTATTTTACTGTGCGAGCTGGCAAACTCAACTCGCACACTTTGATGGACAATTGTCCACTTGTGTCGATTGGCGACAATATTGTCCACCACACTCTCAGGTTGTGTAGTTGTGTATACATCCACCTTAGGAGGAAATGAGCTTTGTGTACTTGGTAATTAGTACTTAGTACTTAGTAATGAGTGAGGACTGTTTATTCAAAGTATGGAATAGTCTAGCATTTCTCAATTATTTCCTCTATTTAATATATTTAGAGCAATCTAGGACAGTTGTAGTACACACATATACTTACTGTACAACTCGGCAGCTCAAACTAAATCTTTAAGGTATGGCAGAAGGGAGCGCGAGTAATTTTACAGTTTTTATAGCATTACATTTTTTTAGACAGAATAAATCAAATATTTCTCCAGTAGTAACATAGAGTTTAGTTTTATGCACGTGCTAATAGCAACAGATCTTGAATATCTCTCAAAGGAAGATGTCCTGGAATTTTGTCAAAACTTTTTAAATAAAGATAAAATGTTTTGATAAAATTCCAGGACACCCTTTACAGATATTCAAGATATGTTGATATTAGCATGTGCAGAAAACTAAACTCTATGTTGCTACTGGAGAAATATTTTATTTATTATGACCAAAAAATGTATATTCTATAAAAATTGGAAAAAATACTTGCGCTCCCTTCTGCCGCACCTTAATGCTTATTTTTAGATTAGAAATTAAAGATAGAATTGAATTATTGGTTCACCTGGATTTGATCTGGCGGACCGAAAGGAAGATGATAAATACAACTTAAATAAGAAACATCCTTTTAATCTTTAGTGTAGGCATTGTTCAGTACGAGGTACAGGATTCGAGACCAGTTACAGGGTTCAAGACCACTCTGTGTATTACGTGTTTGGTTAAATTTCATTTCACTCGTTAGCTTAACAACAAATAAACACCCTCTCCGGGGGTCGAATGAATTGGGCGACTGTTACAAAACATTTAACTAAGGTGTATGAATATTTAGTATTGGCTGGTTTCACCCACAAATGAACCAAAGGAAACTTTAACATGAATTACATAAAAACAAAATTAATTCTCAATCAAATGAAGTAATTAATAGCCGACTAATTTTCATACGACTTTATAAAATACAAGTAGGGCTATAGCTACAGTTGATAATTTATTTATGGACTGACAGCGACGAGTTCCGACCCACGGATCACTTGTCAGGAAATATACACACAAACACATAGGGGAAATGTGCCTAAAATGACATACCATTTTTAAGTTTTGAAATTTCTTCTAGAATATTCTTCTGAAATTAATTGTTTCTAACTTTTTATAAACTATGATATATAATCTTTCAAATGAACACCAAAAAAACATCACTAATACATATATTTATTAGTTAAAAAATTAAAATACAAAATATAGCACTGTGCTATTTAATACTTACTGTATGGGTAAAATGGCATACATTTAATCTTACACAGAAAAAACATTAAACATACAAATTAAACCTTCTATTATGACTGTTGTTGTTTTATATGTAGTTATCATGGCTTGCAAATATCGCACACAAAATGTTTTTCCCTCTTAGCAAGGCCAGCCAATTCACGTTCTGATTCTTGGTCAAATGTGGACTTGAATCTAGCCAAACCCTTGCTAACATCTTGAATCTGCTTGTTTTTATTCCTGTCCCACCTTCTTAAAGTTGTCTGTGGTACTCCAAACAGTTTAGATGCCCGAAGCCAACCCATTTCCCCATTATTTACCACATCAATAGCCCATTGCATTGCTTGCTCTTCCCATGACTGCCTTTTTGTCTTTCTGACGTAAGTCACAACCATCTTCGCACAAAATATTTGAATTTAATATTAAAAATAATTTAAGTAACTATTTCAAATATTAAAAATATAATTTGGTGAACAAATTACAGTAAGAAACATTTATTTTAGCAGGATAATGATTGATTTAAATAACTAAGACGCTACCTAGGGTAAAATGACACACTATGCCATTTTATCCTTACCAGTGGTATGCCATTTTACCCAACATTGCTAACTATGAAATAATAAAATATTGTACCAAGAATATTAAATAATTTATGGTCGATTTTACGTCATAAATACTGCATATTACACTTGAAGTAACACTCATTATATTTACAGTAAAATTACTTACCCTTCAATGTATTTGTTAACAATGAAAGATAACAAAAAATATATTTTACTAAGCAACTTTTCAATTTTTCTTTAATAACTTCAGAAACACCTTCTGCACAGGTCAGCCATTTACAGAGTATCAATGATTCCAACTAAGGAATAACTCAATACCCTCAATTTGAAAAAAAAATAGCAGTACTTGCGAGAAAATGCACCTATGCCATTTTAGGCACTTTTCCCCTACACACACGCCAAGTCCATCTATATTTATTAGAAAAATCATATATTTAGAATTTGCTCGGAAAGTTTTAATTTCTAAAATACTTAAAAGGGAAAATTTGGGGCTAAAATTAGACAATGAATATATTATATTGTACCTATAGGAGGGCTATTAATTGAACGTCCAACTACTGTTTGTAATATATCAACAGTTCAACGCTCAACATGGCAACGTGTTGATTTCTATCTTGAACTATATAGAGGAAGTGCGGGTAATATGGAACACCATTTACTTTTTCAATAATATCAAAGCGTATTTTCAGATTTTGTCATTGACTTATTTATTAAACTTATAATTAATATTTTTTTAAACTATGTTTAGCGTTTAAAACAAAATTAATAACCTTTAATGTCCTGTAGGAGTATTTAAAAGACATGTGTAACAAATTAGGGCAATATGGAATAGGGAGGGCAATATGGAATACTACACATTTTATATAGAAAATTAGTTATATTTACCAAAACTAACAAATGTTTCATAAGAAAGTGTAAAAAACATGCAAATATTATGTGTAAAACAATAAAATAGTAATAATAACGAATCATTGAAATAAAGCATAATAAAAAATAACTAATTAATTAATTAGTATTATTAATGAATTATTACAATATAATAGACTGAAATATTGTATCAAGTTACATTGTTCTCTTAATAGATTTCTTAGGTGTTATGAAAAATGTTTAAGCTTACGTTGACAAAATTAATCACTTGCCAAATACTTGGAAAATGTGCGGGCATTATGGAATAGTAGTATTCCTTATTGCCCGACTCGCCATTTTGGAAAACAATATTTGTTGTTAGGTTATAATAAAATTACAGTAAAATAATGTTTTAACTCAAAGATAAGCATGAGTAGGCCTTAAGGTGCGGCAGAAGGGAGCGTGAGTAATTTTGCAGTTTTTATAGCATTACATTTTTTGGTCAAAATATATCAAATATTTCTCCAGTAGCAACATAGAGTTTAGTTTTCTGAACACGCTAATATCAACAGAGCTTGAATATCTGTATAGGGAGGATGTCCTGGAATTTTGTCAAAACTTTTTCTCTTTATTTAAAAAGTTTCGACAAAATTCCAGGACACCCTTGACAGATATTCAAGATCTGTTGATATCAGCATGTGCAGAAAACTAAACTCTATGTTGCTAATGGAGAAATATTTGATTTATTTTTGTCATAGTTGTAATGCTATAAAAACTGTAAAATTACTCGCGCTCCCTTCTGCAGCACCTTAACCTAACGATTTGATTAGAATCAACAAGAACAGTATAGTAAAGAAATATATTATGATAAACACTAGCCTGCAAAAGTTGTTGTGACAGCCAAAACAAACAATCGTCTCTCACAAAACAATCAGTTGATCTGTAGAAGTGAGGGCGTCACTAGTTGTTCGAAATTGTTTTCTGTAATAGTTGAGATAGTTAACGATAGATTGTGCCACTTAACATATGATAAACAATGATATTCCGTATCGCCCGACTATTCCATAATGCCAGCATCTCCTCTGTACAGCCAGTGGCACCGCGCCGGCATTGCCTTTATCGACACATGTCTACAATCACACACCAACATATTACATTAGATACAGATTGATCTCAATGGAACAAGTGTGGACATCGCTTCTTGATGTGTTTCTTGTCAATCCTCTTCTCTCGGACATTGCCGACGTCTTCCTCTCCATCGTGGCGGTAGATGACCTGGTCGGGGCTGATGGACAGGCACCCATGTCTCCATTGCCGCGAGGTGGAACAGTTCAGGACTTGAGTTGGTCACAAGATGGGACAGTTCAGGACTTGAGTTGGTCACAAGATGGGACAGTTCAGGACTTGAGTCGGTCTCGAGGTGGGACAGTTCAGGACTTGAGTTGGTCACAAGATGGGACAGTTCAGGACTTGAGTCGGTCGCGAGGTGGGACAGTTCAGGAATTGAGTCGGTCACAAGATGGGACAGTTCAGGACTTGAGTCGGTCACAAGGTGGGACAGTTCGGGACTTGAGTCGGTCACGAGGTGGGACAGTTCAGGACTTTAGTTGGTCACGAGGAAGGAACCCAACACCCTAAACCTCGTAATGAAACCATGCCACTAAATTAAACGCCACGCAATTTAGACATGCAAATTAAAAACCTTTAATAACAAAACTGTTCCATTCTAGTAAATATAACATTGCTGTACAAATATGTGCTTGAAAAGAAGTTTTCCCCTCTCTACGCAACCCTCTCTAACTTAGTCGCAGTCTCCATGAATGTGTATATTACAAACAAAGAGGTTACACAGTTCATTGTTTACGTCATATTATCTTTACAACTACGTATTGTGTTGACAAAATATGTACCTATAAAATATAGAGAGTATGTAAATACATCACAAACTTTTCAACATGAATGCCTAAAACTGATTCAAAAATTACTCAGAATGACTAAAAGATAATACAAAACAAGAAAATATGAATTTGAAATTGAAAATGTACAAAAAAAATCACTGAATAATGACTTAGAAAATACGTTTCCACATCAGGGGATCATGAACAAAGTTTACATGAACATTGTTTGGGATGTACAAAAAAAAAAATGTTGGTTTATAAAAATCCGGGCCCTACCATGACAGATATTCACTTTTCAAATATAGCTTATAGTTCGAAAGAAAATTATCGATACTATACTCATTTAAAGTATCGGAAGATACATATTGATAACAGTAAGTATCGGTACAGAAATTTTAACCTGGAAAAATGTTTTTTTATCTAGTAATAATAATTTCAACTTTTTTTTTATCATATTATTGTATTTTCATATCTTTTAAACACTGAAAATTATAATGATTATGATTATGTATTATGCTGGTCTAAAAGAGATTGAAAGCTAGAGTTTCTTCTTGCTTGTCACGCAGAAAATGAGTGAGAATTGAGAAATAATTTCATTGGTTCTTCCACTACAGCCCACCCTAGTAAACATTTAATCCCAGTATAAGTGAAGATAACAAAAATATTGTTTCTTTCGATACCGATCCGATACTGGAGTGTGAATACTAATATCAGTAAAAGTATCGAGTAAACAAATACTAGTATCGAAAGGAAAATATCGATATTAGTAAAGTATCGATGGTTTTTTTCACATCCCTACTCTTAAGTGCTTTTTATAGCTTTATTTATGGTTCAAACAATTTCAAAATTAAGGCGCAAGTACAAATTAGGGGGCTGTGTTACCATATATATATATATATTGTTCATAAAAATTTCGGGGGGGGTTTGAACCCCCAAACACCCCTTTCCCCGACTACGGCATGGTATAACCAATGTTCACGTCCAACCCCTTACAGCTCTTCACACGCACAGACAGAAAATACAACCTGCTCTTTTGTAAAGTATGAACTTTCTTTACAAATGTTAATGAAGCTCTTTTGGTAAACCAAACTAAGCAGTGGCAGAGGGAAACAAAGGCTAGTAAAAATTCCGTGTCAGAAAGTCGACATTTTCGTTAGTTTGTTGGTAAAACTGACTATTATCAAACACAGTTCTGTGATTGACTATCTAATTACCAGGGAGGTGAAACCTCTCAAAGTTGCTCCAATAACACTCCGATAGGCAGAAGCTGAGGAAAGAGCCAAAGAGTAGGGTTTATGAAGACGCCATCTTGAAACAAAATGGCGGACGTAGCTTTTAATTAGCCGATATGTTAAACCGGATGTCCGAGTTATGCCCATGCGAGATTTGAGCACAATCGATGATGGGTTTTATGAATGAAAGATTCACGGACTCACACAAACTCCAACTCGTGTTTATATCTTAGTAGGGGGTAGGATGCAGCCTTGGTGGCGTGGGTGTAGCCACAAGAGTAAATCAGTTAGATCCGTGCGGTTGGTAGTCCTGGGGCTACTGGGTAACCACCACCGCACACTCGTCTCAAGGGGGTACTTCTAGACAAGGAGGAGGGGGTGGTAATCTAATAGAGCCACGGGGCCATTTATACTTGAGTGATGCTGGGGGTTAAATAACATTGTAACTCTGTGTAACATGGTCTCATAGGGCTCAACTTCAGAACTCCATTGAGTTCAATCTGGTTACTGCGACATCTCAGTTCATACTGCTTACTGTGACATCTCAGTTCATACTGCTTATTGTGACATCTCAGTTCATACTGCTTACTGTTACATCTCAGTTAATACTGCTTATTGTGACACCTCAGTTCATACTGCTTACTGTGACATCTCGTTTCATTCTGATTGCTGTGATACCTTAGTTCATACTGCTTACTGTGACACCTCAGTTCATACTGCTTACTATGACATCTCAGTTCATACTGCTTACTGTTACATCTCAGTTCATACTGCTTACTGTGATAACTCAGTTCATACTGCTTGCTGTGATACCTCAGTTCATACTGCTTACTGCGACATCTCAGTTCATACTGCTTACTGCGACATCTCAGTTCATACTGCTTACTGTTACATCTCGGTTCATACTGCTTGCTGCGACACCTCAGTTCATACTGCTTATTGTGACACCTCAGTTCATACTGCTTATTGTTATAACTCAGTTCATACTGCTTACTGTGACACCTCAGTTCATACTGCTTACTATGACATCTCAGTTCATACTGCTTACTGTTACATCTCAGTTCAATACTGCTTACCGTGGTATCTCAGTTCATACTGCTTGCTGTGATACCTCAGTTCAGTGACTATTGATCAAGGGGCCCAGGTTTCAATTCCCGGCATTATTACTCATTAGGCCTAGTGATAAATTAACTGCTGGGTGACTGGATGTTGTGTCTGTTCTAGAAGTAAGTTAATGTATAGCTTATGCCCTGATATAATCAGTCTATTTGGAAAGTACACGCTAAGGGTGCCGTCTTACTGAAAGTATAAATACTCGCACTGCTATATTACATATGAGAATGTCAGCTGTGACGTATCAAAACCTTGACTACTTAGAATATTCTCTTATGAGAATGACCAATAACCAATGGATTAGTTTGTTTGAAGAAGGTCTGATATAGCCACTTACCCTCTACCTCAGGTGCAGATTTGGCGGGGAGGGGGGGGGGAATGGTCAGTTGACCCCCCTGTGAAAGTTAGAAAATGAATAAAAAAAAATTAAAGTTCAAATTTTAGAAAGAAAATACAACACAAATAAATTATACTCTTTTTTAATTTGTTTACGCGCAGACACCTCTTAAGCCGGGTCCACACGTGCGTTATTCGTCCACGTTTATTCAATGTTCGATATAACTCACGTAAGTGTGGGAAAAAAATATTATTTTTCATGTACTAATATTTGTCGTGCATAGCGAGTAACGAACATTGTACCTCATAGAGACGGTAGACTACCACACATCAAAGAAGACTAATATTCGCCTGAGAGCAGTTCATCCACGAATACCGAATATAGAGTATGTGTGGACAGCAGAAGCGGCGGAACTGTGGGGGACTCTGCCCCCCCCTCCGAAAATAGTTTGCCCCTCCCTGGAATAAATTCCCCCTCTAAATATACTTCAAATACTCTGATATTATCGAATATGAAGCTGAAAGATGGCCTTAAATCAAACTCCAAATGACTTCTAGATGCATGTCATTTTGAAGAATTTTCAGACGATGACCACCCTAAATAATTCAATTTTTAAAATTTTGTTGGTAGAAGACCCCTTCAAAGATTATCTTCTGGAGGTATCTAATTATCGTAAAAATTTAAGGTGAGGATCACCCCAAATAGCTTTGAGGGGCATCCAAATTTCAAAAATTTCTGGGTGAAGAACACTTTAAATGGATTATAAAATAATCTAATTTAAAAAAAAATCAAGGTGAAGACTACTTATAGCTTCTAGAATGAACCGGTTTTCAGAAATTTTTTGAAGGAGGGCAACTCCAAATGGTTTATAAAAACTATCTGATTTTAAAAAATTGGGGAGGATGACCATGGCTTAAAACATACATAAGATTAAATATGAATGAGAAATTATTAAACGGCCTTAAACAGAAATCTAACATTTTAAGTAACTCTGTTATTTATAATTATGACCCACCCCCCCCCCTTATAAAAATGATCTGGATCCGCCCCTGCTCTACCTTAAGTAGAGAACTGCCATTTGGGCGTAAGGTATCTTTGATAATGAGACAATTTTATATTTTCTCATACTTTTTAAATTTATTCATCTGAAAATGTAGGGATCCCTATTGGTATACTCTCAATTCCATTTTGGAATAAGCCTTACTTTCAAAATACTAAACCAAATTTAAACGTTGTGAGCAGGGCCGTACCCACATATGTACCTGGGGAGGGGGGTGTTCTGCCCCAGATGATAAGTGATAAAGCCCCAAACAAGAGATATATCAGTAAGCATTTACATTGAACCCCTCTTAAAACAGTCTTTTAATACATCATTTGGGTTAACATTACGTCTAGACATTTTAAAACTATCCATATACTACAAGCCTAGACACTGGCGAATAATACAAATAATACATTACTAATCTAATTTTTGGGGTAAGGGGCTAACTCCCATAGCCCCTCCTTTTTTGGCTAGGCGCTGATTGTGAGATATAGAGAAGACGGCAATGCGTCTTGAAGCTCCAAAAGGCGGATTTTACGACTAAGCTACATCAACACTAAATATGTACCACCATTAAAAGCTGCTTACCACCCTGACACTCATTAAACTACTTACCACCCAGACACTAAAAGCTGCTTACAACCCTGACACATTAAGCTACTTACCACTACAATACTCAAAGTTGCTTACCACCCTGACACTCAAAGTTGGTTGCCAGCCTGACATTTATTAAAAGTTGCTTACCACCCTGACACATTAAACTACTTACCACCCAGACACTCAAAGCTGCTTACCACTCTGACACTCATTAAGCTATTTACCACCCTGACACTAAAAGTTGCTTACCACCCTGCCACTCAAAGCTGCTTACCACCCTGCCACTCAAAGCTGCTTACTACCCTGTCACTAAAAGCTGCTTACAAGAACTACACCAATGGAATAGGATGCGTAAGGTGGAAATTTAGAGGAAATATACTCGTATTTGCATGGAGGGCGAGTGGGATACTATTAATAGAAAACACTCTACCAGGATTCGAACCCCAATCTCTCCGTCCCCGAGAGTGACGCTTTACACCATGCGAGAACCGATGCGGGGGACTAACAAACCTCAACCCTGTCTTTTTAAAACTAAGGGTGCATTGCAGAGGGTTGTAAGTACTTAGCGGCGACAACTTTAGAAACACCCCACCCCACCCCACCCCTGTGTCGAGGGGAGGGAGGGGGCGCTCAAATCACTTGGAGGCTTGCCAAACAATTCATTATAAATGTGCCCCAAGAGAAAACATTGCCACATTTATCTTACAAATTGGATTATAATTGCTTTTACAAATGGTAGTGTTTGGTGTTTCCAAATTTACTTATAATATGCTTCCAGTTTCGTTTTATTCTTTTAAATTAGTGGAGATAAACTAATGCCATCTTGTTCTTTTTGATTTAATTGCTTGCTTCATTGCGTGCGATGAGGTTGTGAGTTTTTTTAGGTCGTAAGGAAAATAAAAGATTAAATAAAAGTGTAGACGTAAGAATTTTAAGAGAAAAAACCTCCTGGTATTTATTTTGAGTGTGGAAATATAATGAGCAAAAACAGAACATTGCACACGAATATAAAGTGGTAATATAATAACACTGCACACGAATATAAAGTGGTGATAGACTAACACTGCACACGAATATAAAGTGGTAATAAACTAACTATACACATGAATATAGAATGCGATTTTCATTTGATTAAATTACGTTAAGAAGACTATTCCAATTTTTTAAATTTCAACGAATATATAAAACAAACATCCAGGGATTTTTCTTTGTATTTTTTTTGGATTTTCAAAGACTTTTGACTACAAAAAAAAAATCATCCACTGAAAACATTAATGCAAAAACGTGCCAAGTTCTACTCCACAATGATCCTGAAATTATTCAGCCTCTCTATTAGAAGTGGGCTATAAAAGAGTGCTAAGTTCACTTACGATATCTTTCCAAATAACTTGTCACTTCTCTTAAGTCTATATAAGTGCGCTAAGTTTATTTTAAGTCAAAGTCAGGCCCATCAGGTGCTCAAACCTGGACTGGTTCTAGGTACAGAGCGACCCCTTCTCCCGTGGTTTACATCCTCAATGTCAATTTTCAAGGTTCCATGTTGACTGGAAGGACACTATATGTTTTGATGATCACTGAGTCAGTCCTAAAATAAGTGTTTTACATACTCTATCTCAGTAGTTCTTGACCTTTTATTCCTCACGGCCCCCTAAATATCCTAAAATATGTTTGCGGCCCGCTAGTTTTTACCAACATATTAATCTTAAAATAGTGGCTTTATTTACTGATTATAATAACAAACAAATAAAAAAAGAGAAATTTACTTACCTAAATGTATTTAACGGGCATTACTGTTGAATAATTGTCTCTAATTTGTCTATTCTTGTTTCAATTGTATTACTTTATGCTGTTCGCATGCAGGAGTCGATTTCGCTGCTTCCTTTTAATATTCACCACTGTGGCCCTTTTCACATAAATGAGTAGTAACAAAGTGCAGCAAATTTTGAATGGTGATGGTAAACAGATGGTGATTATTTGTACTATCCGTTATTTCTATTATCTGTGCTTCCCCTCTCCACAATTACCCCGAAAAATCAAAAGTTTACTTTACTTACATGCCTACGATCATCGAATTATTTCTTCCAAAACGTAAAATTTAACCACTTTGTTTGTTGGGAAAGTTTTGATTGCCAAAAATGACAACAACTCAAAATATCAGATCATATGGCTTGGCGAATGAGTATATGAGAATAGATCTGGTAGCTTTTGATAGCTGTCAAACGTGTTGCAATGTGAGAAATGCAGAAAACCTCCTTGCGGTGAGATTTATTTTCCAGAATAGTAATCATGTCGCTAATATCCCGCGTAATAAACCGTGAGATGGATCGTAAATTTGTGAGATGGATTCTAAATTTGTAAGCTCGTGAGATGGGTCCTAAGCTCATGAGATGTGTCCTAGGCTTCTGAGATTGATCCTAAGCTTATGATTTAGATCCTAAAATCGTGAAATGAGTCGTACGTTCATGAGATTGATACTAAGCTCGTGAGATGGGTCCTAGGATCGTGAGATGGGTCCTAATCTAATGAGATGTGTTCTAATCTCGTGAGATGTGTCCTAATCTAATGAGATGTGTTCTAATCTCGTGAGATGTGTTCTAATCTCGTGAGATGTGTCCTAATCTAGTGAGATGTGTCCTAATCTCGTGAGATGGGTCCTAAGCTCGTGATATGGGTCCCAAGCTCGTGAGATGTGTCCTAATCTCGTGAGATGTGTTCTAATCTCGTGAGATGTGTCCTAATCTAGTGAGATGTGTCCTAATCTCGTGAGATGTGTCCTAATCTCGTGAGATGGGTCCTAATCTAATGAGATGTGTTCTAATCTCGTGAGATGGGTCCTAATCTCGTGAGATGGGTCCTAAGAAAACAACACAATGTCCGCGGTGTGCTGGGACCAATATAAGTGTCCTCTCCCAATCCTCAATCCAAGATGTTATCCCCTTTCTTCCTACCTCTCTTGCTCCGAGAGTAAATGATATAAATTCTCTCCACTTTGTCCAACTTTAGAGAGGGACAGGGTTGTTTTATTGCTCGCTCCACGAGCAAGACACACTTTAAGAAACAAATGACTGCTGCTGTGCGCTGTGGTCCGAGATTGAGATTTTTCTGCGAGGGGCTGGAACAAAGAGCGTTCCATGAGAGCGGCTCCGCCGAGTTGAGAGCGAATACAGTCTCATCGCTTTAGTATGGACCTCTTAACTTGGTGAGGTACAGTCACATTTAAATAGGAAGGCACTATTTGGACAGTCATAAAATATACTAAAAATGTTTCATATAAATTCATACTACGTCATGTCATGTAATTTAAAGCAATAACTTTTGATAGATATTAGCAATACTTGTAAAATAGCAATAATAATAATAAAGTAGAATGTTTGTATTTTGTAGAAGTTCTTTCCCAGCAGAGCCGTTCTTTGACAAACAGTGAAACAAGGTCCTTTTATCTTCAAGCTGTTAATATGCGAATATGAAGTTATCTCACGCTAAATGTCTCAGTACGAGGTACAACACAGATACAGGTCTAAGTGTATCAGTGTGAGATACAACACAGATACAGGTCTAAGTGTATCAGTGTGAGATACAGCACATATACAGCTCTAAATGTATCAGTGTGAGATACAGCTTCTCAAGCAGGAAGACACACAGGTCACACAGAACAATTCCAGGTCAAAGAGGATTGTTTTAGTGGTCTGGAAGATTCAGAACAGACTCCATTATAAATACTGAACTCTGAGGATAGTTTTTTAAAAGTAAACATTGCCCTTAATATCTTGTTATTGTGATCCAACTATATACATATCTATACAGATACTTGGGCAGTACAATCTAGATATACTTTGTTATACATTGTCTGAGAATGCGCTATGAAGATAGAAACAGCGCATGGTATATTTCTCCCACAATATACTAAGGGCCGATCTTATGTCTACTAGATAAATATTGCTATCGGGAGGTTAAAGTTAGCGACCAGATAAAGGTTATCAGTCACTTTAATGTCTTACGTGTATTATGAACTGAATTTATCTGTCGAATAGCTATCTTTAAGATAAATATATTTTTATGCAGAAAACGCAAGGTTGGTACAGTTTTTACTGGTGCGCGCATGCGTACAACCTGTCTAGTAGTTAAAACGCTCTACACTTTGTTAAATAATGGCGGCTAAACGAGTGCGAGGAAACAGATGGCTTCACGTGGGTGCAGAAGCTAAGATATCTTGCAAGTACTAATTTCGGTGTCTGCCAAAATGTGGTCAATAGTTGGGTACAACGTTTACAAAATTTATTTTATTTTACTCACATTGTGATAATTTGTTCTTATATAAATATAGCTCTACAAATAGCTTGTCACTTTATATAAAATTGTGAATTAAATGATCTAACTTTTTATAGTTAGAGTCTGGGACTGTGCTTAATAAACACGCGAACCAATATTTTAACCTAGAAACAGATCCTGATTGGCGAAACATCATGAAAAACAACGCGTCACTATGGCAACAACCATTTTAACTTTCAGATAAAAATTATCAGGTACTTAAACCTCCCGATAAAAATGTGATGGATAAATACATTTTATCTGACAGATAAATGCTATCAGGCGGTAATAATACGCAACTTTAACTTATCGACCAGATAAAAAGTACTTGTCTGCCAGATTAATATCTATCCAGGAGTCATAAGACCGACCCTAAGGAGTAGAAACATCGGCCACGCTAGAGTGCATGCTTGTAGAGCTCTCTGCCACTCTACCTAACTCTTATCTTCTACACAGAAAATATACAAGTGATTTACTTTTATCACACTCTCTTGGTTTAGTTCGCTAACATTTCGTAGAAGTGTGCGTGTGGCCATATTTTGGGGTGAAAATGGGGAGAATGCAGACTAGGGGAGGAGCCGGTCTCCTACCCCCTTCTCCCCTCCCTCACATTGTCTCCATATTGTTTTTACACCGCGAGAAGCGGGAACTGGAAGTTGCGACAGAAAAAAACAACCCCATCAGAGGTTGTTATAGAACCACTGAATGGCACTCACAATAACACTCGCACTGGTGATCACATGGTCTAGGGCGTCATGATCACAATATGGGGAAGCGGGGTGGTTCGATGTTCGAAACTCGACCGGGTTGGCCTACCTTGAGACTTTTTTTTTTTTAACCCATTCCCTCTCCAAGCTAAAGGTCCTGTCACAGACTCCGTATCCATAGGTCCGTAGTCCGTAGTCCGTAAGAAATCGATGCCACAGTATCAGATTGCTCTGGCCACAGAGTCCTTATCCGTTAGGCCGTAGTCTATAGAAGTTGATCAACTTTAACTTTCTAAGGACTAGTTTATACGGACTACCAATCACAGCTGAGTAAAGATGTGAATGGGCGGAGGGATCCATCTTAAACACCAAAATAAATTGTTTATAATTAGATTTTGTTTTATGATTAGCTATATTCTTGTTGAAGATCAAAACCCATATAGGCCTATACATAAAGGAATCACGAAGATAATATTAAAAGTGCTTGCTTTGTTTACATTCACAATATTAACTAAACCTGCATTTTTTTGGTATTTTCAGGCTAATTTATTTTAAGTTTGATAGTTAAAATAGTGTTATAAATATATTTATTGGGATTGTACTACATTCCAATTATATCCTGGAAGTTTTCTCAACAAATTTCTTTAGTTTCTTTTATTATTAGTCTATTATTATTATTATTATTATTATTATTATTATTATAATTATTCATTATTATTATTAAGCACCGCATCTTATTACCCATTCGGGTTATACGCTTAAGTAATCTACTAATCACGCTAAAGAGTTAGGAATTGGGAAGGTGGAGTTTAGAGGAAGTTAACCCGCATTTGCGTGGAGAGAGAGTAGAAAACCATTTAGGGGAAACCATCCCCCCAGTTCACCCGACCGAGATTCTAACCTCGATCTCCCCGTCCTCAGCAGTCTAGCTCAACATGATACTAGCGCGTTAGCTAACTACGCCACCGAGGCGGGTAGTTTCTTTCATTGATCAGCTGACTGATTGGTGCTCACCCCTTGGTCTAGACGATTTTATTTTGAAGTCTTCGATTGGACGAAGTCTCTGATTATCTCATTGGTTGGAACGGTCACATGATTACGAATATTATGGACTGTGTAGTCGCGAATGAAATTTCTTGAGGACCAGGACTACGGACTACGGACTAAGGACTAAGGACCTACGGATACGGAGTCTTTGTCGGGGCCTTAATGCGGATTCATTTCCTCTAATATATAATTAAATTAAGTCATTAATAACCATATTCTTTAACATTCTTTAACGTAGCAGTGTTTAAAACATTATATGGTCTGATGTTGAGAAAATTATGACGTATGACCGGGACATAAATCCCCATTATTTTATCATTTCCAAAAACTGCTTTGATTGGTTATTGTTTTATGCACAGACATTATTACTGTTGGTAGACGAACACTTAGTTTAGTTTAAAATAAACGTCAAATAGTTATGTCATCATAAACCGAACGAGTAGGCCTATCCTTTAGGGGACGGCCAGACTGGGTGAGCGAGCGACTAAAATATAAAATAGAACACATTGGTTGTAATGAGAGGTGGCCAGACTGGAGCGAGCGAGCGACTAAAATATAAAATAGAACACATTGGTTGTAATGAGAGGTGGCCAGACTGGAGCGGGCGCTCGAGCCGGTACAGTCTAGTTTACAGGCGCTGGGCAATATTATTGTATGTTGGTTCATTGAGTGCTAGGAAAACTTCTCATTTTGACATTTTATTATTATCGATAGGTTTAGCACACTTGCTAATAACGGCCTAATTTAATTGGTAGGATCATAAACCACACCTATATACTCGTATATGTAAAACTGTTATGTTAAAATACTTCCATGTTATCAAAGTAGGCCTTTACAAATAAAAATCACCATTAGTGTGGAGAGAGGATGAGAAAACCACAACAATAAATCACTTGTTAAAAACCCCCCTCAGTTCACTGAGCCAAGATTCGGAGCCTCCTCGTCAACAACTATCGAGAGCTATCTGCTAATCACGCGCTCGCTCGCCAGTCTGGCCACCCAGTCGCTCGCGCGCTCGCTCGCTTGTCAGTCTGGCCGAACTCAGACTTGTATTCGACCCCTCCAATTAACCACGGGCCTGCTTCAAATAGCAAACAAGAAGAGAAAGTAAAATAATTAAACAAAGGAGAAAAACACGTAGACAGAGAAACGGGTGTTTGTGAGCCTATTTGTTAACAATACAATCCAAAGCTGATACCAATCTAACAACAACAAATCATTCAAAATCAGACAAGCCCTTACAACGGCAAAAAAAAAAAGAAGTGCTGTTTCATTTTCCCTCGTTCCTCCCTTTTATGGTCAACTTTATCTTCCATCCAACTTTAGATGGGACAGAACGATAAAAAAAAGAGCTGATTTTAGGTTTTTTTTTCCTCTAGTGAAAGTATCGGTATAACGAAGAAATTGAAAGTTTCGATAGAAAGATTACTTCCTTATGGTCAGTTATCTGACAATGGTCTCCACTTTTGTTAACATTTTGGTTTCTGATCAAACTGTGTGATATATGTTTGGTTTTACCTTAATACTGTGTGACATATGAGTGATTTTTGCCTTAATAATGTGTGATATATGGTTAGTTTCGCCTCAATACTGTGTGATATATGGGTTGTTTCACCTTAATAATGTGTGATATAGGGTGGATTTCGCATTAATAATGTGTGATATAGGATTGGTTTCGCCTTATTACCGTGTGAAAACAGCCAATAGACCGTTTGTGTAAACACAACATTTGTAAATATATTAATTTTGAAATGTAAATGTACAGTCCAATTTTCATATAAAGAGCCTAACAACTAGAAAAGTTATTTGATTTACTTTCATGTGTTAATACGTCAAGTAAATGTGAGCTCCAGCTGTCACTGTTGATAGATATCTTCACTAAATATAAAATAACATTAATAATATAATGAAATGTTATAAATGTTTGTATTTTCTAAAAATTCCTTGGTATGAAGAAACTACCAGTGTAATATTATAGGCCTATATGTATACACCTGTGGACACGCAGGTTAGATGTCAAGTTCGTCTACAATATAGTGACGGAGAGTTTTGAGTTCGAATTCTGGCCGGGTGTACTAAAGATACTTTTTCCTACATAAAAGTAGTTAATATTCTATTTCATCTCTAATTTGGTATAGATTCTGTTGCCATCTTTATTTAGATTTGTTTTCATATTGTGTCATCATACGGCAAAAAACAATGTTTGAATTCTCAAAACCTTTGATTTCGTTTTGTTTCATAATCACATTTTATTAAAGTACATTAAATGGAGAACTGGTCTAATCTTATTATTAGTAAAATATTTCCTTCTTTCTACAAATTGTTTCTGAGACTTGTATTGTGGACACTCCCTGATATACTGAAATAGGGCTTAACTCCTGTCAGCGGGAGCCACCCAACATATAATAATTTCAATTTTCAATTTCAATTTCCCTTCTTATAGTGCTGGCCAACAGTCGTAAGACCTATAACAGGCCAGCACTGAAAAGTACACAAGTACCTTACAAATAAATATATTTACACGAGAAAATAAGATAAACAAACATGGCTAAATAATGATATATATTGATGAATAGTTACGGAAAAATAGTAAATAATAATGATAAGAATAAAAAATAGCAATAATAACAAATAACTAAAGAGTAATAATAGTAGTAGTAATAATAATTTAACTCCACGTCTTACTACCCGTTCGGTTTGTACGCTTAAATAGGCTACTAATTACGGTAGTCGGTTAGGAATTGGGAAGGTTGAATTTAGAGGAAGTGAACACACATTTGCGTGGAGGGAGGGTGGAAATACATTTTGAGAAAACCACCCTGCATTACGGTTTCCAAGCTGGGGTCTGGATCAGTTTTTTATTAAAGTCATATATTTTCCACTACGGGCTTGGTAGGCCTGTCGTAGCTTCATCTATCTTATAATATATCTTGAGATTAGGACAGTCACAGCATCCAGTCCCCAGCCATTAATTTATCACTGTGTAGAGGTAAACCTACCTTTCACCAATGATAAATTTTCCAACCATGCCAGGAATTGAACCCGGGACTCTTAGCTCAGTAGACAAACCCTTTACCGACTTGAGCTAAGGTGTCGGATTGATATTATTGCCCTGCGATAAAAATATTAAAACTTTAAATATTTTAGAACAAAAGTTTGATAGTCGGAGTACAAATGGCTTCCAACAAAAAACAAAATGTATGAATGTACTGTACAGTAATTCTAACCTTACGTGGCCCACATTTAGATCAGTGATGTCTCAGGGTGATAGAACTAACTAACCACTCAGCTCCTTGCAAATCCAACTGCACTCGCAATAACTTGTCAAACCTGTTCGTGGTACATTCCACATTCCTTGCCAGAATGTTTCATGATTGAATCGAACTATACCAACCTTTATCCAACACAATAATATTATATCTAGTCATTTAACAAGAACTGAAATTTGAAATAACAATTCTTTTGAACCGTTGATTTAGCACTTTTTGAAACTGTTACTTCGTCCTAGTAAATGTCTCTACTACGTACGGCCTAGTAAGAGTATCTGCTACGTTTAAGTAAGAGTATATGCTATGTACTGGTAAGATTATATATGCTATGTACTAGTAAGAGTATATATGCTATGTACTAGTAAGAGTATATGCTATGTACTAGTAAGAGTATATATGCTATGTACTAGTAAGAGTATATGCTATGTACTAGTAAGAGGATCTGTAACGATCTAAATCAGGCTGGGATGGGATGAACATTGCGTGCGGCAAGCAAGCAGGCACTACGGGGTTAGGAGATGATGAAGTTGAGGAGGTATTGATTTTATCAAGGTCCTTGGAGCTATGATAGAATGCATTTGAGGAGGTATTGATTTTATCAAGGTCATTGGGGCTAGGAGAGAATGCAGTTGAGGAGGTATTGACCTGCTCAAGCTCCGCGAGGCTAGGAGAGAATGTAGTTGAGAAGGTATTGATCTTATCAAGCCCCGTGGAACTAGGAGATAGTGCAGTTAAGGAGGTATTGATCTGCTCAAGCTCCGCGGGGCTAGGAGATAGTGCAGTTAAGGAGCTATTGATCTGCTCAAGCTCCGCGGGGCTAGGAGATAGTGCAGTTAAGGAGCTATTGATCTGCTCAAGCTCCGCGGGGCTAGGAGAAGAATGTAGTTGAGGAGGTATTGATCTTCTCAAGCTCCTCGACTGACACCTTGATTACGGCTAACAGCGACCCAACTACCCTCACGGGAATGGAAGGAAACGCGCCAAATTCTCAGTTATTGTTGACATGACTATTTGTAGAGAATTAAACTAAATCTATCTACTGAAGCAATACTGTATTTATTTTGGCCAACATATTCTTTGCTATCAAAACTGCCAAAATACAGACCAAACTCCCGTTTCAACTCCTCCTCCTTCTGATACTAGCCCGCAGCACGTCACAGACCCATGACAGGGTTATCAGCATACCTTGATAAGTTTATTTTAAAAGGATTAGGCCTACACTTAGACCAAGTTTATTTACGGGTATAATTGATAGAGTTAAGAAGGTTGTTTAGAAGAAATGCACCCACATTAGCGTGAAGAGAAGGGTTGTGAAAGTTACTTCCCCAGTGCATACGTCCGAGACATCACTGTCACTGACAATCTAGTTTATATCGAGAGTGACGCATTAGACCACGTGATCACCGTAGCAGCTATATTGATAAGTTCATTTTTTGGGAAACACCTTCTTTATAAAACACCTTATTTGTGAAACACCTAGCAGGAGCTAATTAATTACGTCCTCGAGTGATAATATCAGTTAGTATTCTTACAGTACTATCTAGGCTAGGGGTACAGTATGAGGATCACCCTCAGTACTAAACCAAGTAAGGTATCAGCCTGCATTGGGAACAAATGACCACCTAGGCAGGCTACTATCAATAAACAACTGACCACCTAGGCAGGCTACTATCAAGAAACAACTGACCACCTAGGCAGGCTACTATCAATAAACAACTGACCACCTAGGAAAGGCTACTATCAATAAACAACTGACCACCTAGGAAGGCTACTATCAATAAACAACTGACCACCTAGGCAGGCTACTATCAATAAACAAATGACAACCTAGGCAGGCTACTATCAATAAACAACTGACCACCTAGGCAGGCTACTATTAATAAACAAATGGCCACCTAGGCAGGCTACTATCAAGAAACAACTGACCACCTAGGCAGGCTACTATTAATAAACAACTGACCACACAGGCAGGCTACTATCAATAAACAAATGACCACCTAGGCAGGCTACTATCAATGACCAAATGACCACCTAGGCAGGCTACTATCAATAAACAAATGACCACCTAGGCAGGCTACTATCAATAAACAAATGACCACCTAGGCAAGGCTACTATCAATAAACAAATAAACAGAATAGTTTCTCCCTAATAGGTGAAGCATGAATTATTCTCCCCTATGGCCGATAAACTACCCCCAAGTGTGAAGCGTACTTACCCTCCCTGATTACCCGTATTGAGGCTCCACCCTTGTAGGGAGCGTATGTTTTTAAAAGTGAAATAACAGCAACACCAAACAAAACAAGCAACCCCTCTTTCATCCCCCTCTTGCACGCCGGGTTGGAGGGAGGGTTGGGAACACAAACCGCATATCTGCACAAGATCCTCCCTCGTGGTTAGCGTGCGTGACCTATTTTCAGACACACTTTTACGCCTTTACTGTATTTACAGTCAGGGGACTATTTTCCCCCCGGAATTAGATTTATGTCACGGACTCATTTCGTTCCCAATTGCAAAATAAATTTATAAAATGTATATAGGCCTATGGGTTTAATTCTTTTAATCAAGTCAGTTGCTAAAAAAATACTTAACTTTAAAATCTGGCCACAATGTAAATTATTATTTCCATCGACAAGTGTTTTGGACTAGTTCACTACTTTCATGTACTGTACCTATCATATTTCTTTATAATTCTGTACATTTGATAGAGCTAGTTTACTGTCACTGTCCATTAACACGAATATAATCGGCCACGTGTTGTAGTGGTCAGGGCACCTGGATACGGGCCTAGGGATCTCCGGTTCGATTTCCAGTTGGTACCTTTAAATTCAGCTTTCATCTGGGACTTGACAATGACTATCTCTACATATGACAAGAACAAATTATCACCCTGCTTCACACGGTATTCTAGGATAAGAACAAAGGATCACTCTGCTTCACACGGTATTCTAGGATAGGAACAAAGGATCACTCTGCTTCACACGGTATTCTAGGATAGGAACAAAGGATCACTCTGCTTCACAAGGTATTCTAGGATAGGAACAAAGGATCACTCTGCTTCACACGGTATTCTAGGATAGGCATGATGACTGAACCTAGTAATCTTAATTTACCACTTAAATAACAAACAAATCTTTATATCACCGATGGTCGAACTCGCAATCATCAGACAAACTCGTTTCTTAAATGGGATGAATGTGTTGGACTTTAGTATTAAAAATAAACCATGCTCTTACCAAGTTTTCACTTTAGTTAGGCTTATAAATAAATATTAATATATTAATTATATAATTGATTAACATTCACTAATGGTCCAATCTCCCAAACCCCAGATAAATAATCCATCACATCAACGGAAAATATCAATTAATAAAATTAAAAAAAATTCTTCGGTCTACAAATAACGTAATATTCTCAACTCCGGTCTACAAACAACATAATACTCTCAACTCCACTCTACATGATGTGTCACACTATTTCTGCTGGGAAACAAATGTCTACCATACACTTTATGTCTACATTGCTTCGCTAACATACGACTTACAAATTAACTTACTCAGGTGGGCCAGACATCAACATGCTCTTAGCAAACAGTCTTAGTTTAACTTTACACACGTGGTAATATCAACATTTGTTGATTATCTGCCGTGGACATGGCGGACTTTGAACAGGGTCTGGTCTCTTCATTCACAAAGTCCACTCTACACCTTTGTCAAATATCCAACAACGGGGGAGATTACAGTTTGTAGAAAATTAAAATAAATTTATCTGCTTTAAAAATATTTTGGTTGAAAAAGGTTTTTTTTTTTGCTTTAAGTACTGCTGCGCTTACTTCCATTAACTCGCGTCCTCCTTCTTAACTCCTCGCACTCTACTCCTGAATCAAGCTCTCCCCTTAACTCCTCGCACTCTACTCCTGAATCAAGCTCTCCCCTTAACTCCTCGCACTCTACTCCTGAATCAAGCTCTCACCTTAACTCCTCGCACTCTACTCCTGAATCAAGCTCTCACCTTAACTCCTCGCACTCTACTCCTGAATCAAGAATAGTAGCTGGACCAAAGAACGACTACATCACATATTAAACCCGTGTAGGGCCCAACAACCAGGTTAGATGTGTAGTTGCCTAGTTGTAGTCCCAAGGGCGAAGAGCCCTCACCCTTGTATTGCTAAGGGTTGGTGCAGAGATTATCTGCACATCTTTCAAACCCTCGTATCGGCCAAACCTTGGATACCAGCCTATGAGGGTGAATTAAGTGCAGGGACATTACACCCGGCCGCCAACCCTCCATCCCTTGTCGGTTTCCTGCTCTCTGATTGGTCCATTGTGCACGAGGGGATGGTATGGGGGGGGCTATGAAATTCCGGTTAGTTCATGTGTGATTATATTTTCCGGACCAGTCTTTCTCTTTTCTGTGCATGGAAAATATATTTTACAACTACAAATAGAACAGCAAATATTTATTTGTGTTTGTCTGACTATCGGCATCTATCTATTTATTTCACAGTAGGCCTACTCATTTTAGGAAAATCATCATACTACAACGTGTTGGGAAAAAAATACACAAAGAAATTCGTGAGTACTAGTGAAAGTTTTGCTAAATACACTTTTTTTTAATAATATATAAACTTAATAAAAAGTATTAATCGATATGTAAACAATAAAAAAACTGTTAAAATAATTATGATAAAGCGCTACTATACAAAACAACCTTTATAGAGATTCAAGTTAAAGTCCCCCACCCATCAAGCTAACCCCCCTGACTCCCCAATTAATAATAGTTGAGTAAAGCCCTTTTAAATTATATTTTCGAATCATAACATTTTTGTTAAGATTAGCATGGTGGAATTAAAAAAAAATCATATTATATAGGTTGTAGTGAATGGCATGCCATGCTGACGCTGGCAACACTTTAAAACACGCCACTGCAACTAAATAAAGAGTAGCATTAACACATTGTCAATGCGATTCCTCAGGAGACAGAGTTTGAAACGGTTACATGGACCAGTCCAGGGTAGTGATGGGGTATCTATAGAGTAAGCACACATTCTATCCGCATATTATGTATTTGTACCTATATATATATATATATATATAGGGCATTATTAAATCAGCAACAACAATAATAATGTAAAGACAATATTGTAAACTAGGCCTTAGTTCTGTGTCCAGCTAATTTCTGAACTATCAACTGAGTAGCTGGAACTACTTTTAATAAGGTTACATGTTATTGCATTAGTCAGACAAATACATAGACTATAGACACAGGAGTGTTTCATTATGGGTCTGATACACAAGTTATTACAATAGACAAATACATAGACTATAGACACAGGAGTGTTTCATTATAGGTCTGATAGAAGCTGTAAGTACTCAGATGAGTAAACATACTGTACCAAAAGTAAAATATCGATATTAGTAAAGTATCGACACTTTCCCCACATGCAAAGTCCAGACATCTGATCCCCGAGGGTCACTCTCGATCTCGCCGGTAACGAGAAGTATCTACATCTCGAGAAGTCTCGGCGGTTATTTACGATCCTCGGCCCGGTATTTCTGTTACAAGGGTGCCTGCCCTGACCTCGGGCGACGCCATGGTATCTTTAGAAGAGGAGGGGAGGGGGGGGGCAGGGCTACCGTTTAGTTCTGACTCCTTCAGGGGACAACCGCCTTTGAAATATGGTTCCGTGGTTGTTCGTATGTTGGCTTCTGCGTTCAGATGAAGATATTACAGCCTCTAGACTGTGTGCTGCAGGGTAGTCTACAGTTACAGATTGATGCGGGTAGTCTCGTTGTCGTGACAGTTTATAAACTGGAAGATAAACTACAGCTGCCATATTCCTTGCCTCGGTGTTGAGTGGCGTGGCATGGAGTGCTGCCAGGATAAGCAGAGCTTGTTTAAACTGTACCTGTGAATTGTTCTCATCACTCAGTAGAACACTCATTGGTCAGGTATCAACGAACATACATTCCCATGTGAGGTATGTAGAGCAGAGCTTGTTTAAACTGTACCTGTGAATTGTTCTCATCACTCAGTAGAACACTCATTGGTCAGGTATCAACGAACATACATTCCCATGTGAGGTATGTAGAGCAGAGCTTGTTTAAACTGTACCTGTGAATTGTTATATCACTCAGTAGAACACTCATTGGTCAGATATCAACGAACATACATTCCCATGTGAGGTATGTAGAACAGAGCCTATGTATGAATGGTCAAATGGGGACATAATGGGGTAGAACATAAAACAGGTAGGCCTACATTTATAACAAGCTTTGCTTAGCCTGACAACACTCCACTACACGACACTTTTGGTTACCTAACATAGTCCCAGAATTCAGAACACTGTTCATCGTGCCAAAAGGAAATGTGTTGGCAGCTTTCTGCCGAGGTGTGTCCCCCACCTTTTGATTGCTACCAGAATCGTTCAGGGGTTGTTTTTATCTACCAATAACTATTTATATAACGTGTGGTAGACGATCAGGAATATTTAGCTCTGTGGGTCTGCTGTGAGCCAAAGCTTCAAAATTGTGAGCCCTACCCACTTGCCAAAATACTCTGCTCCTAGACGCCAATATTGGGGCTAAGACCCCCCAAAACACACCGCCCCTAGACACCAAGTTCTTATCGCTGGCATCATTGTGAACACGGAGAGTCGAATCAGAAAGTGCACTCTAAATAAATAATATTGCGAGAGTGATGCCCTACACCATGCGACCACCGCACTCAACCTTTATTTTTTGATCAAAAATAATTGTGATTTAAGAAGATTTGATAACTCACTTGAACGCACATTCTCATTTCATAGAATATTTCAAAACCAATGTAGCCATAATCTAAACAGATTTTTACTTTTACGCAAAAATGTTTCTCAAAATCTGCTCAGACTATTTTAATTAAGTTTCGTATCCAAGCATTGTTTAAGGTGTGGCTGAAGCGAGCGCAAGTATTTTTACAGTTTTTATAGAATTGAAATTTTTTGGACAAAATAAATCAAATATTTCTCCAGTAGCAACATGGAGTTTATTTTTCTGCACATTCTAGTGTCAACAGATCTTTAATATCTGTCAAGACTGTCCTGGAATTTTGTCAAAACTAATTTCTCTTTATTTAAAGAGTTTTGACAAAATTCCAGGACATCCTTGACAGATATTCAAGATCTTTAGATATTAGCTTGTGCAGAAAACTAAACTCTTTGTTGTTACTGGAGAAATATTTGATTTATTTTACCAAAAAAAATGTTAATGCTATAAAACTGTAAAATTATTCGCGCTCCCTTCTGCCGCACCTCAAGGTTAGGGCATATTACAAGCAAAAAATGGTAATCCTCATTTTCCCATGAAAAATTACTTTGAGGGTAATTCACATGAGCGTGAACTACAATTATTTTCAAATACGAAATAACTTATCAATGCAAAGTTGTAGTTCTATTTGATTGAAACCCGCCTCGGTGGCGTAGTTGGCTAACGCGCTAGTCGTGTTGAGCTCGACCGCCGAGGACGGGGAGATCGAGGTTCGAATCTCGGTCGGGTGAACTGGGGGTGGTTTTTACTAAATGGTTTTCCACTCTCCCTCCACGCAAATGCGGGTTCACTTCCTCTAAATTCAACCCTCCCAATTCCTAATCCATTAGATTAATTAGTACTTAAGCGTATAACCCGAACGGGTAGTAAGACGCGGTGCTAAATATTATTATTATTATAAGACCATTAGTTTCTGAGATATTGACAACTATATTGAAGTCTGTGGGTTGATTGCTATGCTCTTTAATGAGCAGGGGGGTGACTTGGCGGTCTAGAGGTAAGGTGTCAGACTTCTGTGCTGGGGGTCCGGGGTTCAATCCTCGGTCCCGGCACAGATTTATCTGATTGCCAAACCCTTCCTTCATCTCTGACAAGACGTGTATTAATCACAACTTGTGAATGTGAGGAATGCCAGGCCTCCACCGTGGTTCGGATCCCACGTTAAACTGTAGGTCCTCCATTTCATCTCACAATCACCCTACCATTACACATTAG
>CABFWO010002580.1:62208-76745 GCA_902155825.1 Timema genevievae
CCTCGGTGGCGTAGTTGGCTAACGCGCTAGTCGTGTTGAGCTCGACCGCCGAGGACGGGGAGATCGAGGTTCGAATCTCGGTCGGGTGAACTGGGGGTGGTTTTTACTAAATGGTTTTCCACTCTCCCTCCACGCAAATGCGGGTTCACTTCCTCTAAATTCAACCCTCCCAATTCCTAATCCATTAGATTAATTAGTACTTAAGCGTATAACCCGAACGGGTAGTAAGACGCGGTGCTAAATATTATTATTATTATAAGACCATTAGTTTCTGAGATATTGACAACTATATTGAAGTCTGTGGGTTGATTGCTATGCTCTTTAATGAGCAGGGGGGTGACTTGGCGGTCTAGAGGTAAGGTGTCAGACTTCTGTGCTGGGGGTCCGGGGTTCAATCCTCGGTCCCGGCACAGATTTATCTGATTGCCAAACCCTTCCTTCATCTCTGACAAGACGTGTATTAATCACAACTTGTGAATGTGAGGAATGCCAGGCCTCCACCGTGGTTCGGATCCCACGTTAAACTGTAGGTCCTCCATTTCATCTCACAATCACCCTACCATTACACATTAGTGAAAGTGTGTATAATCCGAACGGGTAGTAAGATACGGTGCTAATAATAATAATAATAATAATAATAATAATAATAATTTAATGAGCAGAGATGTTACTTTTTTATCAATATGATTTTGTAACAATGTACATAATTTCTTGGTGGGATAATGAGGTACATTAGTGAGTGGGATCACTATAGTAAAAACCAGACCAGTTTGATAGAACAAAATAGTTTATTCACACAACAGCTTACAGTACAATTAGAGTGTTTTTTTTTCTCAGAACAATAGAGGATCAAAAATAACACACACATAATCAGTTTACAATACAAACAGACAATTTTTTCCGAGAACAACAGTGGATTGAAGAGAACAAACAAAAAAGGACAACTGAAAAAAATATAATGATGGCCACACAGGTTTGAGTATTTTTTTAGAACAATAATGGTACATTAACTTTAATATTTTGAAGACGTCGGTTGTGTTGCTGACGCCATCGTACGCGGGTAGGGCTTGTTATCCAGTTGGATTAATTAAACCTCTTCAAAATTAGCTTGTGTGGGGACACCGATCTTTACATCACCGCATATACCTTCATATTTAGTTCATCACTGTCCGTGTCGATTAGACCTCCAAATCTACATGGGAGAAACACGCAATATTCACCATCCAGAGAGGTGATAGTTCTTCTTACAAATTTAGTCTGTAACACCTTTAATAGCTCCAACCTATATTTTACTACCTTACAGGTAGAGAAAGTATTGTGATCGTACTTTTTTTTAGTAATAATGAGGACCTTTTATAACAGGATAGTGATAGTGAAGACCTTTTATATCAGGATAGTGATAGAGGACCTTTTATATCAGGATGGTGATGACCTTTTATAGCAGGATAGTGTCAGTGAGGACCTTTTATAGCAGGATAGTGATAGTAACGAGCTTTTATAGTAAGTTAGTGAAAGTGAGGACCTTTTATAGTAGGTTAGTGATAGAGAGGACCTTTTATATCAGGATGATGATGACCTTTTATAGCAGGATAATGTCAGTGAGGACCTTTTATAGTAGTATAGTGTCAGTGAGGACCTTTTATAGTAAGTTAGTGATAGAGAGAACCTTTTATACTAGGATAGTGGTAGTGATGACCTTTTATGGTAGGATAATGATAGTGAGGACATTTTTGAAAGTACAAACATATTTTTCGAAGTCAACATCAACAACATTTTACTATACAAGCTTATTGCTAGTGTTCTTGTGTAGGTATTGAGGACATATGTCAAAAGGGGTTGGCTGATAGCCCCATGACTTGACGTATGGCTGCATTTAAGTAGTTTTAGTAGCTTTGTAACTGTCAGAAGCTGTGTTTCCTACCAGAATGCTTGTCCGACATCTGCTACTCAGAGACAACCTGACCAATTGCTCCTGTTCTGTCCTCTTACAGCTGGAGCTGATCAGTAACAATGTTGAGGACAACTCACCCCTTTTTACTACCTGGACAGTAATTCTTAACCACCCGTGACTTGAGGGGGTGATCGACCAATTTGAAGACACTTAGGATACGTTACCTATTAATCAATGTTTTCAAATAGGGTTGTGTTGATGGATATAACAAGAGGACGGATGATGTTACATTTAGTTCTCAGGACGTTTACCAACACTCGAATTACAAACTACCTTAATATGTGACAGCAAAACCTAACCTTTATACGGCCAGTATTAACCTCCAATAACAGAGAAATATACCAGGATAAACCTAGACACGTCATATTATATTAAATTATAACTGAATGTCACATGGGATCGAACAAATGTATTTTATACCCACGTTTGGCATCTTAGACCATTTGTTTACGTTTACTTTAACTAAATGTAGATTTGAAACGGATCTATTATAAAATAAATAGTACTGTGCTCTACACACCTTCTCTCTGTTTATTTTAAAATATATATTTACTAAAAACTCGTAAGATTTGTGAAACAGTTCAATTATTATTAAGTCTATACATTTTTGTAGAAACAATACACCAAAGATCATAAATGAAATAATATATCCACTGTTACTTACTTACTCTGTGGCACTAGGAACTAGGAACACTGATACAAAAAAAAAAGAAGAGAAAATTAGAAACATCTTTGACCACCAAAGAGCATAAAAATCAAATTCATTTACAAGAACCTGAATTAAAAAGTAAATATATTTCAAATAAAAGATGTATATCTTTAATAGTATTACAACTATACAATGATACCTTATTTGGTATCTCAAATAGTTACGGGGAAATAATGAAAATTGGAAAATTACATCTAATTGAAGTACCCTCAAAGTAATTTTCACGAGAAGAATTGCAATATTATTTATAATAATAAATTATGTCGAGATTATAACATTTAATCAAAATCGTTAGAGCGAATTTCGATAAAATCAATGTTTTCTCTTTTTTGCCCTTTAATAAACTACCCTTAAATTTAGGGTAAGATGTATATTTCCAAAAAAAAAAACCTCGGGGGGACTTTATGAAAACCCCAGATACCAAGTTTTAGCCCAATCGGTAAAATAATTTTGGCTCTAACCCGAGGTACAGACAGACAGACAGCAATGCGAAAACTACTTTTTTTGGTTTCAGGGGCTATAGTAAGATTTTTTTTGGCGATCACAATACTTTCTCTTTCAAGGTCTCTATATAAAGTTTTAAAAAAAACACAACTAAATGATTGGTCTCGCTTAGCAAGGATTTCCTCTAATTTGTTCAAGACCAGTTGAAGTACCCATCGTTGTTTTTAGTTCAATGACTGAACGTGGAATGTAGTTTTAGGTGTTAATATTCCAGCTTCTAGGTGTACATGTTCGTGAACAGGGGCAACTAATTTCAGACCTGTGCGTGGTAGATATCGCTCAACGCTCATGACACACAGACTCTCATTGTATTTGTACAATAGATCTTAAATTCCAGCTGCTGAAAAGGATAGAACTTGGAAAGATCAGAAATTTTAGCGAAAATAAGAAAATGTTAATATTAGGATATTTAAATTTCGTGCCTGGACACTGGTAAAGTAATATATTTTGTTTGTCGCATGTTAACCAATTGTATTGCCTGGATATGTCGTCTAATTGTCGAGTGTTTGGTATGTGTAACACATCTACGTTCTTAGTAGCTGTTAGCATTCTTTTGAAATTTGTGATCAATGCAATAAACAGGAAACTCATCAGTAATGCCGGGATCACAATCAACTTAACGTTAACTTAACGTAACAACTCGAGCCAAACATCTTCATTCTCGAGTATGATCTGTGATTTTTACTAGTTGTACAGTGATGATCTGTGAGTGTTTACAGTTTTCATTCGATATAATAAATATCTATACCAAAACTTTTTTGATAAATTTAGCTTTTCTATTTTAGTTTAATTATTTTGTTTCAATGTCTGATCACTAGAACTTACGCTAAAGAGTAAACATTGGTCATAAAACCAACAAATGAATTACTAAATAGCCCTGTTGACGTCACTCGCATAATGATTGGCTGGGTAGATCACGTGATACCCTTCAAGTAACGTTCACTTAAAGTAAAAGACCTCCCAGGACATCTCTTACGTTAAGTTAACTAGTTAACTGCATCGTGATCGCCTCCATTTAAACACACGAGGAGGTCCTTTACGTCAAGTTACGTTAAGTTAACTTTAAGTTAACGTTAAATTGATCGTGATCCCGGCATGAACGTCAGGTAATGTTACTATACAAGTTCTGGAGCCAACCCTAGTGTTCGGTGAGCTAAATTAACAGATATACTTACTTAACCTAATAAAACAATGAGATTGCGTCCCTTTACTATTTGTAAATTTTATTTTAGTTAGAATAAGGTCAAGAATTGGGACTTGAGTGGATGTTAAAATCAGATAGATGTGTTTAAAACTTATCTGGGGTCGAGTGGTTAGTTAAGTTTGACAACAGGTCTATGGTTCAATGCTGCCTATTCTTGTGGTGGAGTGGTTAGTTAAGTTTGACAACAGGTCTATGGTTCAAATGCTGCCTATCCTTGTGGTCGAGTTCTCACACCGCTCCTAGTATAAACTCTCACACCTCCTATAACCCCTCAACACCCTCCCTCCTCCTCTTCTGAGGCATCTGGCAACTCTCATCTCGGAGGAGGTGTTAAAACAACACGAGATGGTCGCTCGTGGCTGCTGTTTAGCACTAATATTTGTCTAGGTTACTGTAACACCCCGCGCCCCTGGTGGTCGTGTGACGCAACTACATATCTTGTTTGTGCGGCAAAACCGGGAACTAGAGACCGATATAACGACGCCTTCATTTGACAGTCACTTGTTTATCTAGGCGGTGCTTGGTGCGCTTGACTGTGACATGGGAGGTTGGGGTTCGATCCACACCAATAGCAGCCTATTGTTAATAGCTGGGAACTATTGGAGATACACCCACATCAATGTTTTCTCGCCCTCTCTAAATGCAAATGTTGATACAGGCCGTATTTCCGTCTCAATGAGTGTGAGTAGGTTCCTCTCCTGTTTGGGGACTCCCCACGAGCCAACCAACCTGGGAGAGGGGGTTACGAAAATATGGGATATATATATATACAGGGTGTTCCCGGGTTAAACTGTTAAACTTTGAGATGGGGTAGTATATCAAAAAACTAACTCAAACTGTATTTTGGAGATTTGCTTGTTTTAGCTTCGTTTTCGCGCAAACAGCATAAAACTGAATAAAAACAAAATAGTTAGATATTAAATAAAATATTTTATTTATTTCAAATTGACAGCCTCCAGCCCAGAGACAAGCATTACTCCTATCAATAACAGAACGAGTGGCTGACCGACATTGTGTGACTTGTTCCATCGCGTTAAACTATGGCTACACGGAGCCGACCCGCACCGCATTTTATTAAACCAAGCATAAGATTATTGTAACTTAAAAAAAGAAAAACAATTTATATTCTTTATAGACTGATTTCTATTACAAAATAAGTTTGTAATTTTTATTTTTACTTGCATAGGTTTTTCACCTATTTTCATAAAATTAATTTAGCTATTAATTACGAAGAATAAAGTTTTAAGTTAGCCAATAATTAAGAAGAATGTTTGTTGTTCAATAAGTTGTATATAATATTGTTTATCTTGTACGTAATGTTGTAAACAATGACTACAGCGTCACACGTGTGAAAGAAATGCCTAGTTTTACAAGTGGTGACACAGTGACTGCCAATCACTGTGAATAATCACTGGTATAAATCACTGCTCTTTTAAAATCAAGGTCACTGTGATCACCGATATCGTAAATCACTGTTTCGCCCATCGCTACAGTGCTTATGGGTTAGTATGAAAACAAAGTTCGGAAGCTCCCGAAGATTTTATTTCCGCTGGTAGATGGCTACGTGGTCCGCACCGCACCGCAAAAGTGCGGAGCGATGCTCTCTCGACGATTCATCCGCGCCGGTGCGGTGCGGTGCGTGTAGCCGGTCCTTTATCCTTTGTTGTAATGATTGTTTAACAGGCACCTCATACACTTTTTATTTGAGTGCTCCCCATACAGAAAAAAATAATCTAATGCCGTTAAATCAGTTAAAGGCAAAAGTCAAGCCACAGGTCCAGCACGACAGAGCCAGCTTCCAGGAAAATTAATATTAAACCATTGCCGAGGAGCTCTGCAGAAAAACGTGTTTTTATTTAGATTTTGCTGTTTGCGCGAAAAAGGAAACTAAAACTATCAAATCTCCAAAATACATTTTGATTTAGTTTTTTTTTACCTACGAACACTTTCCAAAGTTTAGCCGTCCAACCCGGGAACATTCTGTATCTATTAACATTTCATCAAACAAATATTTGAATTCGTGCAGATAAACCTTCAATTTGTTTCCATTGATTGAGTCTAGAGAGAAAGATTATATGAGTCCTTAGTTCACATCCAGGGAACACCCAGCAAATGTTTTGTGCCTGACCTAGGTCAAGTTATATATTATAGCATACATCCCTGTGTTTAAAATATGTTATAGCCCACATTAGGTGGATAAACAACTATCGAGAATTTGAAAGTAAGTAACAAACCACCCGCAGTAAGTAGCCTCCTAACAATCCTAACAAGGAGAATCCTCCAAACAATCCTAATAAGGATGGAAAACATGTTGCCGGCTATTTGAAGTGTACTTTGTAAACCCTCCTTCAATCTCGTCTTCTCAGCCCTCATGCCCTTTTAAAAAGAAAATGTCGGAAGCTAAATACGGCTTAGTATTTCTTGTACTTGAAGCTGGAAGTGTCTTTTAGTGTGAACTCAAGTAAGGTATTAGCCATTCAGGTCTCAACACCTGCCAGGTAGCGTCGTACACTTGGTGGCAAAAACATATAGACCTTCTTCATACGCGTGTATAGCCCCCAAGTCTGTCTGATTCAAGATATACAGAACAATTTTTATGGGTAAGGCCCTTTTAGAAAATACAAATTTGGTTTACGCCTTAAATTGATAACATTTTACTAGGTAATATTATTGTTATTTTATAAGTATTGTTAATATCTACCAAAAGTGACTGTTGCAGATCACATGACTTGACGCATGAACACGTGAAAGGGAATGTAACTTTTTCATATGTCAATTATGTTCATTCGTAGTAAAATTCTGGCAGACATAAGGTTTTTACAATGGATAGACCAGACAGCTATCGTACATTCCGCAAATTGTAACTTCAAAAATTTATTGTGATTTTGGAACTTTTCGACTAAGCCCTTAGGAATAAGTTGATCTCCGTTATTTCTGAGGAAGCCTTAGTTAGAATGTTAATGACAAACCCATCAACATTGAGTTTTGAAGACGCTTGTAGAGTTGCCAAAGATTTTGAGACTGTTTTCTGCTCAGTTTAAAGTAGTGATGCAAACGTCAAATCAGGTCAGCGACCTCTATAAAGTGGGAGACGAAGATGTTAATAATTTGTTGGGTAATTAGTTACAACAGGGGAGATAGGAGCACTCGAGGCTCAAAACGGAAACGTTGACGATCAAACCCACAAGGGGACCGCGCAAGCAGAGTCCTAACTTGCGTGACAACAGTGTCACAACTAAATCGTACCGAAGAAAGTGCAAATATTGTGGGCGTTCTAATCATAATAAAGAAGAGTGAGTAGTAAAATGTAATCGTTGGATTTGTTTCCGCTGAAATGGTCAAGCCCACATTTCTGAAATGTGTAATCTTAATCAAATAAATGTTGATAGTGATAGTGCAGAAGTTAGTTGTATAGAGACAGTTGGACAATGTGAGACGTATGGGGGTAGTAAACCAGTCGTGGTGCATGTATCTGTAAGCTCAAAGGATATCAAATTTGAGATATAATCCATTCACGGTAGGAATTACTCTCTGAAAGGTCTTTTTTCCTACCAAAATCCTATTATATAATAGCTTTCTGGTAGGGTAAAAGGCCTTTCAGAAAACAATTCCTACGCTGAACAGACTTTAGACTGCGGTGCTTCAATTTTTATATTACCTTAGAGACTGACTATACACAAACTATTTTCGTAATATACAGAGAAACGTAGGCCTATGATTAGGTTAAAATCGACGAGTGGTGTGTTTATTACAATTAGTGGTCAGATATTTTATGTTTATTTTTCAGTAATTGTTTACATAATTGCCGTTGGTCACACATAATTCCGTGTCGAAGGCCTTGTTAGGACGATATTGGTTATGTCAGCTTAATCTAAGTCTGGAAAGATGCAATCATACCTAAGCTAGGAAGTTTTAAGGATGTGTTGACGATCACTGAAAATAATTAGGGGAAATTGAGCAGATTTTTCCAGATGTTTTTCTTGATAATAAGGGGTTTCCTATAAAACATTTTTTCTGTAGCTATTTCCCTGAAAGACAACTCAATTTCTGTATTTCATAGAGCCTATGCTGTGCCCTACGTATTGCGTAAGCATGGAGAAGAGGTCTCATATATATAGTTTAGAGAATCAGGGTACTATAAAACAAGTTCGGTTCTTGGATTGGGCTTGTCCCAAAGTAGTAGTCCCAAGTAAAAATGGTTCTTTGCTTTTATGTGTGGACTTAAAAACTACAGTAAATCCATATGTTAAGATGGACCATTACCCTTTACCATTAATCAAAGAAGTATTCAATTCGTCAACAAATTGTAAAGTATTTTGTATAATTGATTTAGTAACGCTTATTTGCAACTGTCAGTAAACTAATCCAGTAAACCTTTACTTACAGTTAATACTCAGATGCATATATCAGTTTCAGAGGCTGAATTTTGGCTTAAACCCTGCATCTAGCATCTTTCAATCTGTAAATGACAGAAGGTTTCAGGAGATCCAGAAGGTTTCAGCATACCTAGGTTACAAGATTTTGGGAGAAATTAGAATATAGGGAGGTCCATAAGAAGGTTTTAAAACGTTTACACAAGCATATCATTAAAATTAATTTTAATAAAAGTGTATTCTTTAGTTCGTGTGTAGAACATCTCAGCTATAAGTTCATTGGTACAAGGCTGTTTCCAGAAGATAGTAATGTCGATACAATATTATCGGCCCAGTCCCAACAGATGTAACCCAATTAAAGGCGTATTTAGGGTAAATTAACCATTACCATAAGTGTATAGCCATGTCAGCTGACTTGTCAGTGCCCTTGTGAGCTTACAAAGTCGGATGTTCCATGAAAATGGACTGATAGTTTCAGGGAAACCTTTTCAAACAGTTAACAAGTATTCGCTGAAGGAATTCAACTGACATTGTTTAACCCTAAATTACCGATAGTATTAGCTTGCGATTCAAGTACATACATTGTCGGTGCTGTAATTAGCCACAAACTGAATGGTGTAAAGAGGCCTATAGCCTTCAAATAATCAACTTTGTCTCTAGCATCAAAATAATATAGCAAGTTATACCGGGAGGGGAATGGATCTATTGTTTGTGTTGAAGAAATTCCACAAAGTGCTGTGAGGGAACACAATTTTGACCACCAACCTCACTTTAGCTTGAACAAGAATGTCCCTATTCATTCTGCTGTACATTTACAGCGATGGGTGATTATCCTTTCATCATACTAATATGACATTTAATATAAGAAGGGGGTGACCTGGTTGTCTAGGAGTAAGGTGTCGGACTTCTGTGCTGGGGGTCCGGGGTTCAATCCTCGGTCCAGCCACAGATCTATCTGATTGCCAAACCCTTCCTTCACCTCTTACAAGACGTGTATTAATCATACCTTGTGAATGTGTGGAATGCCAGGCCTCCACCGTGGTTCGGATCCCACGTTAAACTGTAGGTCCTCCATTTCATCTCACAATCACCCTACCATTACACATTACCGTAAGTGCGTATAACCCGAACGGGTAGTAAGACGTGGTGCTAATAATAATAATAATAATAATAATAATAATAATAATAATAATAATAATATAAGAAGGGCTAGTTGGTCAATATTGATGATGGTGAGAAATGATGGTGAGCTCCGAATCACTTTCCTCGATTGAATTCAAACCAAAATATTATCACTTTTATCTTAACTTCAACTCGCAACAACAAATAAAATAAGCTATGTTGTAACTATTACTGTTATAAGTAAATAATGTATGCGGTTAAATAAAACTTTTGATAACATTCTTATTGTGAACCAACTCAAAGAAATTACTATTTCAGAACCATTATTATTTATAAAATGATTGTGTTTGGTTCTGAAGTTTCCCCGGTTGACTTGAGGATATTGCATGGTTTTGCCACAGTGGCGCTTCATGCGTCTTTTCGAGCGAATCCGGTGGCTGAGTTGAGTTTCCGCCGCTTTGTTGATAAAAAAACACTTGTAACCATAGTAAATAATTGATAGAGTAGTACATATTTTAAAGTGACGATATGGAGGAATTGATGGATCTAATGATTTAGGCGAATTATTTTTGTTTGCGGACGACCTGATGTTGACCTGAGTCCAACCCCATGGCGCTGTTCCCCTGACTAAACGACTGCTCCATGGGTATTCTGCACACCCTAGGGTACGCCGTGAGCCTCATGGGCATTGGGGCGTTCTGTTACTACAGCTGCCGGCCCAAGAAGCCACGCCAGCCCTGTGTGCCGATGAACTTCAACACCTGTCCTACCTACTTAAAGTCGAGGGCAAAGTTGGTCGGATTGTTCTTTGGCGCCGAGCTGGGCATGGCCGTCATGTACGCCGGTGTCGGAGTCACCGATCTCAACCTACTGTCTATCATGACCTCGTATCACGCCGAATTCGTCTTGGGGACTATCCTGACGGGGGCAGCCTATTGGTTCTGTCCAAGTGAGTGGCCCGTATCCAAGACGCTCGTATGGAGCCTACACGTGTACTTCATCGGTGAGCGTCATCACCCCTCTCTGCAACTACAGCAACCTCTTCCAGATAGTGTTACTCTCGGCGCTGACCGTAGGCGCTCTCGGCTGCTGCGCTGCCTCGGCCCGGTTCGGTTCCCTCTCGTACCTCGCCGCACCCTCTGCGATCTTCAAGTTCGCCCTGTGCTCGAGCATTATCGGCTCAATCCGTCAGCACTCGGGCAGGTTGCTAGCGCAAGGGGTGAACATGTTCGCGATGTACGGGGGCTTGTTCCTGTTCGTGGCGTACTTCGTGTACGACACTCAGGAGGTTTTCAGGATCTGCGGGACGAATCCTCTGGTGCAACGGTTCGACCACATCACTCCCTCTCTACCCATCTTCTGGGACGCCATCGGCATCTTCGTCTGCGTCTGTTTGATCGTCGGGACGAAGTTTGAGGACTCTAACCCGGTGCTGTCGTTCTTTTACGGGTCCGGGGAGTTTATCTACGTTTGAGGCTCTTGTAGCTCCGAGGGGGTGAATTAAATCAAAATGTGTGAAGATAATCAGAATATATCAGCTCAAGAGACCGTCGACCCGTCATTGTATGTGATCTTGTGTAACCACACGTCTTACAAACTCAAATGTTTTAATTATGTTCATGGCAAATTACAAACAACCGACTCTCATCAAAACCACAGCGAGTTTCTGGATTTTTGTTTTTATCCAAAGTGGAATTTTACGTTATCCGCGTCTTACTACACGTCCAGGCTATCCGCACATTCACCCTGATGTGATTGGGATGAGGAAGTTGCGTGGAGAGTGGGAAACCATTTAGGGGGGGAAAACAAACTACAGTAGCCCCATGGCTTCTTTGGTGCTGACTGACAGTTCACAGCTGACAGCTGACGGCTTTGAAAAGCTACCGGACCAAATTATGTATCCCTACGCCGAACCATATGATCTGCAAAAAACATGTGTTTAGCAGCTGTAACTTCTGACAGTCAAAATATAGGTATATACCTAGGTATGTACCAAAATGTTGACTGTCAGCTGTCAGCTGTGAACTGTCAGTCAGCACCAAAGAAGCCGTGGGGTTACTGTATTCTGTTATTCTCGGCCAGTATTAGAGAGCCCAGACCTCCCCCGTCACGGGCAAACTATACAAGTCGAGACTGACACCTTGGTACCCGTGTCCACTGGTGCAGGCTCAAGTAGTGTATTTTCAACACATCCGTCCAAGGTCGGACTTCTTGTTCACCTCACTCTCGACACGGCGCATGCGCGGATATATCGGTGGGCACGATGGCTAAGGCATTAGTCACGGTTCGAATACTGTCCGGGTCTACTAAAGAGGATTTTTCCTAAATGGTTTTTAAATTTTCTTCCACACAAATGCGGGTACACTTCCACTAGAAATGGTACTTTCACATCAGTAGTCTATTAGTGTAGCTATTTGATGTTAATATCAGTATTAGAGATTCAAGACAATGATCAACCCTGAAGATAAATCCTCGTCTCCGTGAACATGACAGTGTGGTCCAACTACCGCGGGACTTGCGGACCAGGACTCTGTGGACAGAGTGATATGTTACTGTGGACATAGTGATATGTTACTGTGGACATAGTGATATGTTACTGTGGACAAAGTGATATGTTACTGTGGACAGAGTGATATGTTACTGTGGACAGAGTGGTATGTTACTGTGGACAGAGTGATATGTTACTGTGGACATAGTGATATGTTACTGTGGACAAAGTGATGTTACTGTGTACAGAGTGACATGTTACTGTGGACAGTGATATGTTACTGTGGACAAAGTGATATGTTACTGTGGACAGAGTGATATGTTACTGTGGACAGTGATATGTTACTGTGTACAGTGATATGTTACTGTGGACAGAGTGATATGTTACTGTAGACAGAGTGATATGTTACTGTAGACAGAGTGATATGTTACTGTAGACAGAGTGATATGTTACTGTAGACAGAGTGATATGGTACTGTGGACAGAGTGATATGGTACTGTGGACAGAGTGATATGTTACTGTAGACAGAGTGATATGTTACTGTAGACAGAGTGACATGTTACTGTGGACACGATATGTTCTCACAGACTACGGAGTGTGCTAAGACTGGGTGCTACCACGCAGGCCGCTGTTATCGACAAAAGACGTCTCAGTCTCAGAAGCTGACATGAACGAACATCCCCTGTTGCCTGCCTGGTCAAGATGCTCTCACCAACAAGGGGATGATGTGAATGAACGAAAGGGGGTGGGGGTGGTAAGCCACGGATAATCCATACACCTTGTTTGAATGTTAGTGTCACAACGACATAGACCGGGACTATTGTCGGTCACACACAATATTCATGCGCGCGCAGCCTAATATTCATGGTGGATATTAAATTTTAATAATTGCTCCTCACAAGAAGGGTTGGGATTCATTTGCAATGGTTATATTTTGGCTACCTTCACCCCTTTTGGGTTGTTTTTCAAGAGATGGATGATGCCAATGAACTTCTGTCTTTCCTGCCCATCCTGCTTCTGAGGGGAGAGATCAAATTCAACCAAACTTGTTTAGTAAACTATATTATAAATTATAGTAGGAAGTGCGACCTGGCAGAGGAAGGAAAGACATCTTGAATTATAGAGGCAGCTCTTACACCCTTGGTGTGACATACAACTATATAGAGGCAGCTCTTACACCCTGGGTGTGACATACGACTCTATCGAGGCATCTCTTACACCCTGGGTGTGACATACGACTCTATAGAGGCAGCTCTTACACCCTGGGTGTGACATACGACTCTATAGAGGCAGCTCTTACACCCTGGGTGTGACATACAACTCTATAGAGGCAGCTCTTACACCCTGGGTGTGACATACGACTCTATGGAGGCATCTCTTACACCCAGGGTGTGACATACAACTCTATAGAGGTATCAATAGCACCCTTTTTTTCATAAATTTTAGTCTCATGGCTCTACAAATGTGATTAAAAAGGCGTTTATAACGAGATAATGCCACATTTTCACACCTCTTTTACATAAATAAAACTCAAACTGTAGGGTGGTTAAGGCCTGTTAGAAATCTTTCGACTTTATTTTGGCGTGAACCATATTTTAAAATAACTCATCATATTGTTAAATATTGAGTTAGAGCTGAACATCTCGCTTACCGAGGAGGACCCCTTAAGTGTTGACAAATGAGAAATATCGTCTCATTTGTCAAGCTTTATCTTAAGATTCAATTAGTTAACTGATTCCACTCTCATGTGTCCATACGCCAAGCCCCACGTTCTGCATTTGTCTTATTTGAGATACCTATATTTGATATTTGTTGCGCTGTACGTTTTTCTTACTACGGATCAGGGCTATCCACATATCCACACTAATGGAGTAATGGTGATGAGGATAGAATTAGATGAAAATGTACCCGTATTTGGTTATAGGAATGATGTGAACTTATTTAGGAGGAGCCTTCTCACGCCTCCTCTCCCTGGCACCAGCAAACCAGACAAGATTAGAGTGACGCCTTTTTCCACGGTTAAGGGTTCAAAGTTTAGTGTTTTAGGAAAACAAAAACTTAACAAGATTATATTATTGTCTTAATCTATTCGCAACACGTGGCTGCTATGGACAAGTTTATTACAAAACAAAATCCAAAAATACCAACACTGTCTTGTTGGTTCAGTGCCCCCCTCCGCCCCCCCC
>CABFWO010002580.1:77014-96473 GCA_902155825.1 Timema genevievae
AACAAGGTCATTAAGAAAACACTAGTGGACTCGAATTGCATTAAATATTTCTTTTGGCCTGATCCTCAAAAGCAAGAAGAATTATGGCCGGTAGAATTAGTCAAGAGTGGTTTGGCCATAAAGAAAATACGAAACAAAATAACTAAGAACAAATAACAAGTTAGTAATTCATTGAGAGTTCCATCTCTCAGGTTGTTATATGAATGGTTTAGCTGAAGCTTCAAAATAAAATACACTTGGGAATGAGTTTCACAAAATTAAAAAAAAAACTATTAAATAAATATTTCAGAATCTTAAGTTATTCGATTTTAAATTAGAAAAATATTATTTTATTTAACCATTATATTACGTGAAAATTATGGAGTTTTTTTAAATTCAAAAGTATCATTTACATTTGCTGTAGTTGAATGTTTAATAAATAATAATACAATAACTTTATCCTTCTAAAATAAAATTCCAGTCTCACTTTTTTGTCTTAAGGAATAGTCGAAAGGATCATTGTGACTTGGATATTTGTGTGTATCTTTGTATTTATCTTTATGTGTATCTTTGTATTTATCTTATGTGTATCTTTGTATTTATCTTTATGTGTATCTTTATGTGTCCTTCACTCTTACACTAGTGTATGGAGCTCAACCAACATTTCAATTTGAACAATAATCAATCAAAACATTGTTTTTTTGCTGGTCTATCGTTTTGGGGTACATGGTTTTAAATGTATGAAACCATAGATGACTCGTGTCATAAACCATTAGAAGAAAAACAGTTAAAAACCTGTCTGCAAGATTTAGAAATAGAAGAAATAAATGCCCAAATTTGACTTAAAATGTTGTAAACAGATTGGATCATTATCATTTCAACTAAATCTGGTCCTGTCTTGGAAATCCAGGTCTTGTGATCTGTATTAACCACCACAATGTTTGATACCATTTTGATAAAAAGTTTGAATTCTATTCAAATTCATAAAATATTCACAATGTTAAAAAAAATAGATAATTATATTTTTTTTAGTAATACCAAGGCAGGTCAACATTAAGATAAATATTTAATTTGATTTGGATGCAAAGAGCTGAATACACCTTTAGGGAATCTCTGAGAACACATTAAGCGAGAAATTTCCTCACATACGTTCAGCTCTTAGCTCAATATTTAACAATAGGATGAGTTATTTTAAAATATGGTTTACGCCAAAATAAAGTCGAAAGATTTCTAACAGGCCTTAACCACCCTACAGTTTTGAGTTTTATTTATGTAAAAAAATGTGTGAAAGTGTGGCATTATCTCATTATAAACGCCCTTTTTATCATATTTGTGGAGCGATGAAACTAAAATTGATGAAAAAAGGGCTCTAGATTTGACCTTACTCGGAATTAATACAGTAATTTGTTGATAGGCTCCCAACAGAAAATTTTAAGATATTTGAGAACTAGCAGCGAGCTTTCCTCTTTACCTGGTAAGAAGTTAGTAGTTTCCTTTCTCCTCTTTTTTTAATGACACGACAAATGGTGTTTGTGGCTTAAGGGCGAAAGGGAGTATAAGCTCAGACAGAATAGAGACGTAGTTAAAGAAAACGACACAAAGTATTGTGTTTTTAATCCGTGTGGCCTGACAGCGATTCATACTTTCTCAATGACCGAGGCGGCGACCTTAAGATCTTTTCATGCGGCTAGTAATGAAAGGTCGTGGAGTGTCCAAAATTTCGTGTGTACAAAGTTTCAAAAAAAACATTTTAAATTATTTTATTCAAACCGTATTTTAATCAATATGTTTTACACTTGAAAACTAACATCAAACACAGAGCAGAACTTACCGCCTGTCACGTGGGAAAATGTATGTGTTTATAATATAAGAACGCGCACTCAATATTAATTTTAAGCTGGTGCAGATGTATTTATATTTAGTTTTAAAAATAAAGTACAATCTCAATTATAAATACGTGCTACTCCATATGAGGTACGGTCTTATTTTCATAGGAAGAACGTGATATGTCAACCAGAAATGTTTCTATATCTACACTGCATTCACGTGTTCATACGTCATGTCATGAGATCTGCAGCCCAATTTTGATATGTATTAATATACTCTACATATAAATTAACAAGAGTAATATACTAATACGTTATCAATTTTTGCTGAGAACCAAACATGTTCATGTTATTTAAGGACCCTTTTTATGGAAATTGTGCTGTATGTAGAGCAGAGAATATGTGTGATTGGTCAAAATAGGACCTGATGAGGGAGACCACATTGCTATATATACCTCCTCCCTCCTATCTGAACTCCTATGTTCAACTTCTCACGTTTCCAGTAAACACATTGCTATATATACCTCCTCCCTCTTATCTGAACTCCTATGTTCAACTTCTCACGTTACCAGTAAACACATTGCTATATATACCTCCATCTTATCTGAACTCCTATGTTCAACTTCTCACGTTTCCAGTAAACTAAGACGCTAACTACAACCTTCCACCGCACTCCCGCCCTCCAGCCGTTGTTTCCTTGCCATCCACACCCGGAGATTACAGAAGATTCTCTCCTTTATCTAGGATACAGGGTCCTGCTTTATTCGCCGTGGGTGAACCTAAGCATTCAAGGTCACCCTCACGGGTAAAAACCAGACAACTCTAGTACCAACACAAGCTCAGTCATTTGTTCCCAGGTGCAATAAACTAACAGATGGAACTATCTCACGTCCGTATATTTACACTTATAGGTTATAGATAAAGAAGATACCATTCAAGACGAAGTGTATTCACATCTACGTGGAGAGAGGGCTGGAAATCACACAGGAAATAAACCCAACCTTTGCGTGTAAAATGCACTATTGTTCCCATATCGTTTAAATAGTCGATATACCCGCATCTGTGGGCACGCAGACAAAGACGTCAATCTCGTCTTATCTGGTTTGCTTTTGACGGCAAGATCGTGGTTTGAACCCCGACCTGTTGTAGACCTATTGAGCTCGTTTACAAATATTAATAATAATGATGATAGTAATATTAGAGTTGTGTCGAATCCCGAATATTTATTTCCCGCTTATAAAAAATCCCCATTAAGTTAAATGGTCTGAGGCTTGTTTTTTAAGGCTTATATTTTGATTAGGTTTAGCTAAAGCACTAGTAAAAATCATAACATTTCGGTTTAGAATTTTTTTTTTTCAAATCTTCATTCTGATTTTTTTAAACTTCAAATCTTGAACAATCTAAATATATTGTAAAGACCCGCCCCTAAATAAGAGTTAGGTCGCGTTTCTTAGTCGGTTTTTCCCCCAGGGTGTAATATAATAGTCGTAGTGCGTATCCCGTGGGTGGGACTGAAGGCTCCAGGAGAGACATCTGTTGATAAAATCGTCAAATGATGGAGGACATTCTGTGACATTGATAGTCCCAGGTAGCTCGCGCTACCCCTTCAACCCCCTCTACTCCCCCTGACACGCAGTGCGTGTGTCTTTTGTTTGGCTAGTCTCATCTTTAATAACATTGGCCTGTGTATGGTATGGAAGAAGGACAAACAACTGAGCATCAACGAAAACTTATCTGATATTTTGTGGGAGATAACATTCATCTGATGTAATGTGGGAGATAACATTCATCTGATGTTATGTGGGAGATAACATTCATCTGATGTAATGTGAGAGATAACATTCATCTGATATAATGTGAGAGATAACATTCATCTGATATAATGTGAGAGATAACATTCATCTGATATAATTGGAAGATAACTACGTTGTAAGACATAGAACCATCAAAACTTACCAGATATATTATAACATTATAAAAAGTACCAAACAGGAGAGAGAGTAAAACCTAGTTTCTATTTGCTCGAACATATTTTGACGCGGTTATTGTCACCAAGAAGAAAATAAATTTAAAACATTAAAAGTGTTTTTTTAACTTTACTTCCTATTGAAATTGTCGCCACTCTAAGCACTGATGTTCAATATCGTCGTACACTCTGATATTATTTCTCTAGCCTTAAATCAGAGGGTACAACTTTACATTTCACCTTCTTTATTCTTCTCTCTCTCTCTCTCACCCCGACACACGCGTGATATTATCTCCCTCCTGTGTGCTTATACATTCCTGTTCCTGTCCTGTTCCCCCCGTCTATGAACCCAGTTCTCCTGTCACAGGACTGGATTTGTGTTTCTATTTTTTTAAATTTTTTTTTTAGAGTTACGGGGCTGGAAACTTCTGGACCAACAATCACACTGGGTACTGATGTTAACTGTTAGCTTGAGCCAATGATTCTTATAGAGTTAGTACTGATGGTGATTGTTAGCTTGATACAATAGTTATTTTAGAGCAAGAGAGGGGAGAAGATAGGAAGGAATGGAGGAGGAAGAGAAAGTAGGAAGAGAGGATGGTGGAGAAAGTAAGGAGGGTTTGGGGAGAGAAAGTTGGAAGAGAATGGGGGAAGTAGGTAAAAGGGGATGATGTAAGAAAGGGTAGAGAAGAGAGGATGAGGAGAAATTAGAGAGGAGGGGATGAAGGTAAAAGTAGGAAAAAGGGGATGGGGAGTAAGTAGGGAGGAGAATGTAGAGTGGAGGAGGAGAATGTATGGAGAGTAGGGAATGAGGAAGTAAAGGGTATTTAGTCTTCTTGAGGAGTAAGGCCTGACTCCAATGGGAACAATACCATTGGGGAGGATTGTAACCCTCACCAATAGGAATGCAGACTAGGGCGCCAGTATATTCCAGTCTAGTTTAGCAATAACAAGTAGGCTAGGGATCTATTCCTGGCTGGGTGTAACAAGGTGATTTGTTTTCCTAAATAGTTTTCCAGTCTCCCTCAATGCAAATTGGGTGATACCTTTTCTCAATATTCTACTACCTTCTCGTCCTTCCCATTAGTGTGAGTATTCCAATAGTCTGGATGATTCAAGTCAGTGGGTAGCAAGCATTAACAGAGTGAAGATGTTCATACAACACAGAGTATCCCCAGCCAGAGTATCCCCCAGTCATAGTATTCCCCAGTCAGAGTATCCCTAGACAGAGTATCCCCCAGTCATAGTATTCCCCAGTCAGAGTATCCCCAGACAGAGTATCCCCAGTCATAGTATCCCCAGACAGAGTATCCCCAGTCAGAGTATCCCCAGACAGAGTATCCCCAGTCAGAGTATCCCCAGTCATGGTATCCCCAGACAGAGTATCCCCAGTCAGAGTATCCCTAGACAGAGTATCCCCCAGTCATAGTATTCCCCAGTCAGAGTATCCCTAGACAGAGTATCCCCCAGTCATAGTATTCCCCAGTCAGAGTATCCCCAGACAGAGTATCCCCAGTCAGAGTATCCCCAGACAGAGTATCCCCAGTCAGAGTATCCCCAGACAGAGTATCCCCAGTCAGAGTATCCCCAGTCAGGGTATCCCCAGACAGAGTATCCCCAGTCAGAGTATCCCCAGTCAGAGTATCCCCAGTCAGAGTATCCCCAGTCAGAGTATCCCCAGTCAGAGTATCCCCAGTCAGAGTATCCCCAGTCAGAGTATCCCCAGTCAGAGTATCCCCAGTCAGAGTATCCCCAGTCAGAGTATCCCCAGTCAGAGTATCCCCAGTCAGAGTATCCCCAGTCAGAGTATCCCCAGTCAGAGTATCCCCAGTCAGAGTATCCCCAGTCAGAGTATCCCCAGTCAGAGTATCCCCAGTCAGAGTATCCCCAGTCAGAGTATCCCCAGTCAGAGTATCCCCAGTCAGAGTATCCCCAGTCAGAGTATCCCCAGTCAGAGTATCCCCAGTCAGAGTATCCCCAGTCAGAGTATCCCCAGTCAGAGTATCCCCAGTCAGAGTATCCCCAGTCAGAGTATCCCCAGTCAGAGTATCCCCAGTCAGAGTATCCCCAGTCAGAGTATCCCCAGTCAGAGTATCCCCAGTCAGAGTATCCCCCAACAGAGTATCCCCAGTCAGAGTATCCCCAGTCAGAGTATCCCCAGTCAGAGTATCCCCAGTCAGAGTATCCCCAGTCAGAGTATCCCCAGTCAGAGTATCCCCAGTCAGAGTATCCCCAGACAGAGTATCCCCAGTCAGAGTATCCCCAGTCAGAGTATCCCCAGTCAGAGTATCCCCAGTCATGGTATCCCCAGACAGAGTATCCCCAGTCAGAGTATCCCTAGACAGAGTATCCCCCAGTCATAGTATTCCCCAGTCAGAGTATCCCTAGACAGAGTATCCCCCAGTCATAGTATTCCCCAGTCAGAGTATCCCCAGACAGAGTATCCCCAGTCATAGTATCCCCAGACAGAGTATCCCCAGTCAGAGTATCCCCAGACAGAGTATCCCCAGTCAGAGTATCCCCAGTCATGGTATCCCCAGACAGAGTATCCCCAGTCAGAGTATCCCCAGACAGAGTATCCCCCGTCAGAGTATCCCCAGTCATGGTATCCCCAGACAGAGTATCCCCAGTCAGAGTATCCCCAGTCAGAGTATCCCCAGTCAGAGTATCCCCAGTGAGAGTATCCCCCAGTGAGAGTATCCCCCAGTGAGAGTATCCCCCAGCCAGAGTATCCCCAGACAGAGTATCCCCAGTCAGAGTATCCCCCAGTGAGAGTATCCCAGCCACAGTATCCCCAGTAAAATGACCACACTACAACCAAGCCTCTCTAGGTAGTTAACGTCAGCCCAAGGACAACAGTCCATTGTTACTTGTAATATCCCCCAGCCAGAGTATTCCCCAGTGAGAGTATCCCCAGACAGAGTATCCCCAGTCAGAGTATCCCCCAGTGAGAGTATCCCAGCCACAGTATCCCCAGTAAAATGACCACACTACAACCAAGCCTCTCTAGGTAGTTAACGTCAGCCCAAGGACAACAGACCATTGTTCCTTGTAATATCGCCCCGTGCTGTTTACATAAGTTGGTTCCCTTGTTCCCCTAGCTATCTTGCTGGACACTCAAACACGACTCCCTTATGAGGTTTACTTTTTGTATTTATAAATTATTTACCTCTCTACTCTCTCTTTCCCTCTACTTTGTCGAGCGGTGCGTTACAAACAACATAAAAAAAAGAGAGATTTCTTAAAAGAAAAGAATAGAGCAGTCATGTGTGTTTGTGTGCAGTGTTGTACACTTGTTAACAAACAAACTTAGAATATTTTATTGTATTCACAATATCAACTCCGCCTGTGCCCGCGACTAAGAGATGTTGGCGGAGGGTCAGGGGTGGTAAGGGGAGGTAGGGTGTAGATACCAGGGGGGGGGGGAGGGCCTTAAGTGAGACCAAGTCAACCTCTTTCATAATTTAAAAACTTGTTTAAATAGGGTGCTATTTTATTTTCTGGGCTGTTGATTTCCATCGATATTTTATTTGTATTGTTGGAAAATAAACAAACATGTTTTCTCGTTTGTTTTTTTTTCCCTCACTCCGAATTTTTAAAGAAAAAAAAAGTTTCAGAATTTTCCAGATGTTTCATCTCGAAAATTAAACGTTTTGAGCCATCAAATACAGAAGGGAAGTGTGACAGTTGAAGTTGGGGACACTCTGTATATAACCTGCTTCGGTTGTCGAATCGTCACTGACGTCATTCTCGTAATTTCATAGACTTGCAGATGACGAGGCAATCGGGGTTAAACTGAGGGTGTGTTTTAATAAATGGTTTCCCACTCTACTTCCAGGAAAATTCGACTACACTTCCACTAAATTTTACTTACTCTGTTATAAAGTCCCATTTTACGTGCATGTGAGTGTACGTGTGAACGAGGGGTAATTTATGATAATGTGGCGACACCTGTTTTGGTGGTTTTTGTTCCATTTCGTGCCACTCCTCTTGTCTTCTTATTTACTACACAATCATTCCCCCTCCTCTTGTCTTCTTCTTTACTACACATTCATTCCTCCTCCTCCTCTTGTGTTCTTCTTACCAAACACTAAATGATACATATTATTATAAATATTATTTCTCCCAGTGTTAATTATTGACACAAACGATTCAACAGCGAGAGTTGCTCGTTACTACTTCAGAAGTTCAGTTCACTTGTCTGTGCTTCAATACCCGGGGAGGTGATGTCTCTAAGTCTCACCCCAATTAACTGAGGGTGTTTATTTTCATAAGGGTTTTCTACCATCATCTTTTAGAGCGGGTTATTGTTTAGTTCTTTTAAAGCTCACCTTCCATTACCCAAACCCGTGATCGCATGGATAAAGGCATCGGTCTCATTTTGTCTGGTTGTACGTTCATTGTTCGTATCCCACTAGCGTAAAAGTAGTTGGATAGCGGAGAACTGACGAAAACTGTATTACCCTCCATCATTGGGGGGTTCAATCCGTGACCCAGGAGCCCTGTGCAGCCCGTCACATGTTTTATTCTGGCCCCACAAGCTCTACGAGTTTTATAAAGAAATATAAAATAGGACGTCTGCGGACTGCGTTATCGAAAATGTTGCGGCGCAAAAACGGGTTCAGATCATTCTAGCTGTTTAAGTATACTCGCTATGCTCGTTGGGGGCTCCGCCCCCAAACCCCCAATGAGTTTTCTTTGCAAGTGGATGTAAACTAATGTAATTCCAGAGCCGTTTTTAAATAAGTCTTACCGTTTATCCACAAGAGACCTTCAAATAAAGGTCCGCATCGACTTTTAAAGTTGATTAGCCATTTTGAATTTTTTTTCGGGGGGTTTAAATTTTTTTTTAACTTTTTGGAATTTTCCCGTCGGTTACAGGCTAGAAGCTATAAGTTCACCAAATTTCAAGTTTCTAGCTCATCTGGAAGTTGGTAAACATTAATAATGTCAGTGAGTGCGTCAGCCATGTGGCTTTATAGAGGTATAATAACATATTTTATCGCAGTATTATTCTACTTTTCTACTGAGTGACATGAATTATTTTATATCAGTGTGGTTAGGGAGAGAAGAATATTTTGATTAGATCTGAAGAGTCTGGTTCGAGGCCCACTCTGTGTCTGTGTGTAGTTAAGTTACTATTAAATATCAAGGGTTTATGGTGGTTCTTATAACATATATTTGTAGCTGGACTGTTCAATCACTCAGTCACAAGCACAGTAAGGATGGAATCAGGAGTCCTTAAGCCGCGTCCACACTTTGCCACGCTCTGCTCTATACACAAGGATTGGCATCCAACCTGCACCGAACTTCAAGTTGTCTTTTCATTCTTTTTTTTTATTCACGTAAAAAATGGCTAGTCAAATTTTTAATTTTCCTGGTAATCTCTTCCTTCTCAACACCCAAACTCACTGCGATTTCAATCAGCGCATTCTGCTTCTTATAACGGTCTTTATATCCCTTCAGCTCACAATCCCACAAAACAGGGTGAGCCCGATATAACTCGATCAAATCACTAACCTTTTTTTCAATCGACAACTCCGTATTCACGGGTTGAAGGACAAAGGACAACTAAATCAATGGAGACTGCGCAGAAGTTGCCGAATGTCGACACGTCCGCTTTACATGTGCCACCATGGCTTCCTTTGAACAGGACCGACAATCGTCGGCTTCCTGATGGCGTGCCGCCGGCATAGTGTGGACGCGGCTTTAGCCTTTTTCTCTCTCTACATCTTCCTAGTTATCTGGGTTATAGGCCTACATCTTTTCTTACATCATTATAATTTGAAAAGCCCGTTTCCGATAATAGAAATTACGATGAAATGACTGAACAGATTTTGACAAACGACCGCTCATTTTAAAGGTTAAAGGTAAAAATAGTGGCCTAAATCTAAAACCCAACTTTCACAGAGAATTTCCCATCTTTTCTTTCTGTGAGGGCAGTGACTCTACTGTACAATCTTTATTTGTTTACATCACCATGGAAACCATGATTTGAGTATAGTTTTATATCGGTCAATAAAATATTTCTCTTTGGTTAAAAATAATAGCAGTTCAATTCTTAATTAAGTGTCTTTGTGCATCAAATAGATAGAGAGTTGGGTGAGGGATGGTTTTAAAGTTCTCACCGTGGCGTGAAAGGGGAAGATACATTTTTCGATTTAAATTAAACACCGAAACCTAAATATCTATGTAAGATTGATAGCCTTTGATGACTAACCTTTTAACTAGAAAGTCGAGAAAGGGCTTATTATAATAATACATCTTTTCCCAATAAAATGTTTCGAGTCCATTTTTAGTTCAATAATCTGCAGCCATCGCTGCAATGTTCCACTAGTATTGTATAAACTAATTGGGTAGGGATGAGGGGGTTAGAATTTAGAGGAACTGTACCCTTAGTTGCGGAAGGAGGAGTGGAAAAACCACAGTCCTTTAGGCGATCCGAGCGGATTACATAAATACATTTTTGTGTAACGTAAAGGTTGGTTTTGTGTATGAGGGGAAGTTGTATCATCTTTGACATGCTCTCAAGCTGAATTTGACAAGTTCGTTGATTTGTTCACTGTCCGAGCGCAGAGGTTTTTTAATACTTTCATCCCCCTGCCGGTGTCCTACCACCTCCACCCCTCCAGTTCGGTAGTAACGGCCAGGTTTGATTACCTCGCCAACTCGTGCAACTGACAAGCCGGTCTCTCTGGCTCGCTCGAACTAAAACACGGCAACCGGTTTGCTTTTGTTTTTGGCACAAGTGACACTTTATTTTACTGCTTTAATTTGATTTTTTTTTTCCAACTTGAATTTGTTTGTAACCGTTCTATCAGTTGGAGGAAGAATAAATATTATTTGTGGGTTTTCTATTACATAAAAAAAAAAGGTAGCTTTGCCAGGAACAACGGAATATTGGGTTTGTGGGTTTTGAGTTCGTATATTTTTGTTTGTATTATTTGCCAATTTTTTTTGTAAGTAAAATTAAATTGCAAATATTTAGGTGGATTGTAGATATTGAGGAAGATATAAACCTCACTTAATTTATTATATCAGGGTTTTGGTGAGTGGCTCTACCGTTTTCAAACTTGAAAAATTTGGATTGGAGACGTGTGGTAATTGTCTAGGAAATATATTTTTACATTTTTTGAAAACTCTTTTTTTCATTCTTCGGTATTTTACTTTCAAAATATTAACAAAGTTTTATTTTGTTGAAGTAGTTGTTTTGAAAAGAACTAAAATGCATTTTAAAGTAGTATGGAAGGAATATATAATTAGTTTACCAAATTAGGTAAGAACACTCATTAAAGTAGGTTTAAACATACTAAATTTCCTTGATTACAGATTTATTTATAATTTTGAAATTATTTAATATATTACTAAGGAAGCAACTGTCTAACGCTATATAAATATGTAATTTCTTACAAAACATTAAACAAGTATATTACAACTTTTATTCGAGTAAGGAAAAGTTTATTGTTTCAAAATATCAATGACATACATTGGTGGGCTTGCGGACTAAATGATAGGATCATATAGTCTGGTTTGTCGATAATAAGCAGGTCAAAGTTAGAACTCCTGCCGGGTGTACCCAAATGCTTCTCCAATCTCCCCCTCCACTAAATTACGGATCTCACTTATTCCGAATTCTACCTTACTAGCGATATTAATTACACTACTATAAAACCACATAGCTGACTCACTCACTGACATTAATATTTACCCACCTCCAGATGAGCTAGAAACTTTAAATTTGGCAAACTTATAGCTTATAACCTGTAACCGACGGGAAAATTACAAAAAAATTAAAAAATTAATGTTTACCCCTCGAAAAAAAAATTCAAAACGGCAGAGCAACTTTAAAGTTGGTGCGGACCTTTCTTTGGAGGTCTCTTGTGGCTAAACGGTAAGACCTATCAAAAAACATCTCTGGAATTACATTAGTTTACATCCACTTGCAAAGAAAACTCCATGGGGGTTTGGGGGCTGAGCCCCAACGAGCAAAGCGAGTATTATGTATATAGCCCGGACGACTAGTAAGACCACGTGGTGTATATATGATAGCCAGTAGCCTATATTGCACTAACAGTTAGGGTTGTACACGTATTAATTACTCTACTGTATTATGGATTAGGAAGGACAAAGAAGGAAGCTTAGCCGCATTTACATGGAGTGAGGGTGGAAAACCTCTTAGGAGAAAAACATTCTCAGCACCACTCGACCTGGATTTGAACCCCTATCTCCCCGTCATCGACCGTTCATTCCTTGGTGAGAGGGCCGCCTTAGAGCAGGGTTATAAATCTTTTTTGGGGTCACAGACAATTTGGAGAATCTGACGAAGGCCGTGTCTCCCCCATAAAACTGCTGTAAATACACTCACACAACATTGCCATGGAATTTGATTACATTCATATAAAGACAATTTTAACAACAAATTATGTCTCCCACTTTCTCTTTACATGGTCACTTCCTGAAGTAAAGTGAAATAAATACAAATTGTACAACTAAATTTGACTTTAATTCTGTTCAAAAGTAAGGCAATGAGAAGAGTGGCCTTCTATATGTCATCACGTGGCAACTATTCTAGATGTCATCACGTGGTATCTATTCTACATGTCATCACGTGGCAACTATTCTACATGTCATCACGTGGCAACTATTCTAGATGTCATCACGTGACAGCCATTCTATATTTAATTACATGGCAACTACTATAATTGAATGTTATTTTTGCACCCGATTGACAAACTCCCTAAAGCCCATCTATAGACCCCCAGTTTAACAACCCCTGCCTTAGACCGTTTGACCACCGAAGTGGGTTCGAGACACTTCAGCCAACAATATAAAATAGTTTGTTATTTTCCAGTGGCGTAGCTAACATCATAAAGAAGGGGAGACTGATATTATGTTAGCTACAATCATCTTACCTTACGTCTTGTATTAACTCAAGAGGATGGTTTAGTTAAATCACTGAATTTTGTTCACACGACACGTCAGATTTATAACTACACAATAATCAAGATATATTTATTAGCTTTCCTCTCATTTTAAAACTTAGATAGAAACTAGATATATTTGAATAATTTGAGCGCACACTTTACACAAAACATTGTCTTCAGAGTCAACGTTAAAAGTAAATAACAATAATTTTTAGAAAGGTCCAGAGTGCCCAAACGAAATCACCACAAGGTATTTAATGAAAATTTACTATCATTTAAAAAAAATTAGCGTTATTGTTAAATACACCAGTAGTGAACTGTATACTTTATAGGTGAAATAGTTCTAACTGAAGGCTTATGTGTTTAAAAGTTTTTAAGTCATGTAGTCGGGCAGTTACATGACTGATTATGTATTTAATGAACATTGTTTTACGGGTACTCACATCCGACCCCTCTCCCCTCTTTTCCTCAGAAACTTCCCAAGGTCCTCTTCGAGCCACAAAATAATTGCAACGTTACCAAATATAAAAATAATCGAAACAATTCACAAAATATTAAATATACATTATAATAAACTAGAACTTAGAAGTGAAGATATTTGTTTCAATATTTTTTTAGATATAACTGTTTGTTTATATGAATAATATTACAAGCCATACCGATTTAGTAATATGTTAGTCTCATATCTAAATATCAATTTGACAACTCTGTTGAGACTAGCTTCTTTTCAAGGTTACTAGTGGTAACCCTTAAGTAGAGATAGAGGGGTGGGAATATGAAAGGAGGGATGGCAACTAGGAAAAAAAAAAGTTTGCTACAAATATAAAGGGAGCCGAGATCATTAAAGAAAGAAAAAATAAATAAATAATCCTTACTTTGTGCAAGAAGAATTTATTTAAGTTTGATCACTTTGAGATTTTTTAAACTTACAATATTAAACCTGTATAAACCTTTGGTATTTATTTTTACTGAATATACCATAAAAGAAGGTTTGGGGAGAAAGTGTCATAGTCTACCCTGACGTTACGGGGGGGTTAATGTAGACAATTTTAATCGGAAGTCAAAATTTTAATACGAACTGTTGACCCTTGTGGACCCAATATCGATCTTTTTTATTGGTTCATATATAAAAAAATTGGGACATTAATTATTTAAAAATAAAATTATAAAATTTAAAACCGTGAGTCAAAAAAAAGTTTTACGTAAGTATAGCGCAATTTTTGCTCAGGTTAGCTAGTGTATATTATTTAGTTTCACATATATTACGAGTTTTTGAATAAATATCTCAATTTTTAAACAATAGAGCGAGAAAGTCCGTGCGGAGCTCCGTACCATTCATTTATCTTTAGCTGCTGAAAATATCAGACAAGTTTAATAACAATAGGGAGCAAGTGGTTCAATTAATAAAATTATTCGCAAGCATTAAAGCGTATTCTAATATATGAAATACATCGATACATTAGTAGATATATCGGATCCTATCACATCGAAATAAATACATCGATAATTTTGTAAATAGATCGATATTTTCTTTATATCCCTATACCGTTGTCACCCCAATCAGGTTATTTTTCTTCTGAATTCGACTCAGTGCTATTATCCGATGCTCGGATACAAGGTGTGTCGGATATCACCTGTCACAGTTAGCGTCCATTTATCCAACTAATGAATTGATCACCAGCCGGTCCGTAATGTGTGGTCCGGGCGCAGAAACAAGTCAAGTCCAGCTGCTAGGAAGTATTCTCCTCTGTCAGTGAGTTTAATGAAGGTCACTGTTTATTTGTCCGGTCAAGGTGCAGGACTGGCTTAGTAGCTTAGTGAGGTGGGACACCTGCTTACGTTGGACGTACGTGGGGTTACATACCGTTCTCATGATGACCCAAACTAACTTAACCTAATCTAACGCTCTAATTTGAAAACAAGCACGACAGTAGCTTTGACCCCCATAGGTTCTCACGGGCAAGGCCGTAGCCATCCAATAATTTCAGGGGGGGTTTGGTGGGCCCATCCCCCAATTGACGGAGGCTAGAAAAAATTCTAAATAAAAAACTGTTCTAGAAGCTATCTGAAGTGTTTTTTTATGGCAACACTACCCCCTAACTATCGGAGGCTAGGACAAATTCTAATTATTAAACGGCTCTAGAAGCGCTCTAAAGTATTTTTTATGGTAACATAACACCATAACTGCCGAAGGCTATGACAAATTCCAGATATTAAACAGCTCTAGAAGTTTTCTAAAGTGTTTCTTTATGGCAACATAACCCCCTAACCGCCGAAAAATAGGAACAATTCTAAATATTAAACACCTCTAGAAGCTATCTGAAATTTTTTTTATGACAACATAACACCATAACTGCCGAATGCTAGGAAAAATTATAAATATTAAACACCTCTGGAAGCTATCTGAAGTGCTTTTTATGGTAAAACAGCCCCCTAATTTGTATTTGTACCTTTATTTTGATATTGTTTGAACCATAAATAAAGCCATATAGCCTATATTTTATTCATAAAATTTCGGGGGGGGGGTTTGAACCCCGAAAACCCCCCCTGACTACGGCCTTGCTCACGGGCATCGTAAGAGATCGTCCCCTCTACCCCCCCAAATATTATATTCAAAAGGGAAACTCTTAGAACCATAAACCAGGCAGTGAATCGTTTCTATCAGAAAATTGTGAATCCACGTTTGGAGAAATGCATAAATGATGAAGGTAACTTTTTTTTACATGACTCACAGAATTAATTTGCACTATTGCCTAATATTTATTATTATTAGCACCGCGTCTTACTACCCGTTCGGGTTATACGCACTTACGCTAATATGTAATGGTAGGGTGATTGTGAGATGAAATGGAGGACCTACAGTTTAACGTGGGATCCGAACCACGGTGGAAGCCTGGCATTACACACACTCACAAGTTGTGATTAATACACGTCTTGTCAGAGGTGAAGGAAGGGTTTGGCAATCAGATAAATCTGTGCCGGGGCCGAGGATTGAACCCCGGACCCCCAGCACAGAGGTCTGACACCTTACCCCTAGGTCACCAGGTCACCGACTACTATTTGTGTTATTTATTTGGTAAGAAATTATTTTATTTTATAATTTAAAGAAAAATTTGAGTTATTTATGTTTTCCACCCCCTAAGCTAGTGATACGAATGCTGAAATACATAAATTGATAAAAAACAACAACACGATCAACACAGTTCCCAGTTTATTGTGATCTCGTCCAGCAAGAGGCGTTAATATTTTAACACGTTTCCTCGCTAAGTAAACATAATTTCCATTTTATACAGTGAGACAAGCTTCACAATATAACACAAAGTCTATAAATATAACTACTAGCTTCCCCCCCTCCCCCTCCCTCCAGCCCATAATGTGTGTTGTTGTGTTCCTACGTGGTGACCATAAGTTACGGGAAGGTAGACCCCTCCCATTTCGGTTTATAACGACCACGAGAAACAACTTCTCCCAAATAAACGTCGAGTTAATTATTCCTTGAGACCGAGATTGTGACTTGAAGGGGCTGTAGGGGAGGCTTTGGGCTGGTGAAACACTCACCTGGGAGAGGATCATCTTATCATAGCTCTAGTCAAACACTCACCTGGGAGAGGATCATCTTATCATAGCTCTAGTCAAACACTCACCTGAGAGAGAATTATTAGTATAACAATGGGGATGCAATGCAAGGAGTGAAGCAATGCAAGGAGTGACTCAATGCAAGGAGTGACTCAATGCAAGGAGTGACTCAATGCAAGGATAATAAAGGTGGTGTTTTTTTTACACTGCAACTTGCTTCACAGACGGGATGTTCTCATATTAATGCAAATGTGGTAGAGAGGATGAAGTTATATTTAGAGTAAGTGTACCCACATTGACGTGAAAGAAAGAATGAAAAACCATTCAGTAAAACCTGACTTCAAAACACCCAGCCGAGATTCAAGCCTAGACCTTCGATTACTTTAAATCTACTCTATCTTAATGAGAAAGCGATGCCTTAGACCATATGTTCACTGATGCACTTGTTATTTTATAATGTTCCAAGTTGTGTGGCTCGCCCTTTACCAACACACAACAGGAACATTATGAACATTTCATTAAAAATCACCTAATACATATCATTTTTACCGTATCATTTCCGAGTAGAACATTTTAACTTGCAGTAAAGGTTCATTTACGTAAGTAAATCTTAACGCTGATTATTTCATCTAATTAACACTTTATTTTTCCAACTTTTTATTCATTTAAAATGAAGAAATAACATATTCTATAAAAGTGTTTTAAAATGTTACACACACTCTTAATCCTGTTCTCCTAAGCCACCCAAGTTGCTAGCACCACAACCAAGTTCAGTAACGGCCAAATCTGTCCACCACAGAGGGTGGGGGTGGGAGGTGGTGAGTCTTGATCCCTCACCGCCAGGACTTCAACCCTTGTCATTGCCATCTGCGCCTGGATGATAAATGACTTAGACAACCAGTTGTACTTCACTCTCACCTGCGCAGATTGTACCGACCGGGGAAATACCTTTGAAAAACGTCACGATTTCAATTGGAGCTTCCCCCGCACCAATGTTCACATCGTCTAAGGCATCAGCATCAAAATAAAATAGATTGCTGGTCATGTGGAGGTCGGGGTTCGAATCTTAAGTCGGGCGCACTCCTCCTTTTGAGTTATCATTCGTGATTTACCTAACCTATCCCCACGTTACCCGAATGCTGGAACTTTTACACTAAGTGGTACCTTCTCATCACACCTCGAGGCTGGATCGGGATTTTAATTACAGCTCCAAAATTAAGATTAGTTTGCTGATGACTGATTGTATAAGAAGTGTCTTGTTTAAAATGAATATCTGAGCAGGTTTTATCTGATAGCAATGTAGATTATATTCTGAAAATTTAAAAATGAAACCTGGAAATGGTAATCGAACCCGGGACCTTTGGCTTAGTACGCCAATGCTCTACCACTGAGCTATTCAGGACTCATCCCGTGCCCAAGGTCATTCTTCACTCATATTTTAAGGCAGAGCCTATGATGGACGTGCGGAAATCGTCGGCTACAAGAATGTGATTTTATTAATATCACGAGTTAAATTGTACAATCCCGTACAGTTATAATAATTATACAAATGGCAGCAATAAGCCAACTACCGAGTCGAAGATGGCTGCGTTATCTGATAGATAGCTCGTGATATTAATAAAATCACATTCTTGTAGCCGACGATTTCCGCACGTCCATCATAGGCTCTGCCTTAAAATATGAGTGAAGAATGACCTTGGGCACGGGATGAGTCCTGAATAGCTCAGTGGTAGAGCATTGGCGTACTAAGCCAAAGGTCCCGGGTTCGATTACCATTTCCAGGTTTCATTTTTAAATTTTCAGAATATAATCTACATTGCTATCAGATAAAACCTGCTCAGATATTCATTTTAAACAAGACACTTCTTATACAATCAGTCATCAGCAAACTAATCTTAATTTTGGAGCTGTAATTAAAATCCCGATCCAGCCTCGAGGTGTGATGAGAAGGTACCACTTAGTGTAAAAGTTCCAGCATTCGGGTAACGTGGGGATAGGTTAGGTAAATCACGAATGATAACTCAAAAGGAGGAGTGCGCCCGACTTAAGATTCGAACCCCGACCTCCACATGACCAGCAATCTATTTTATTTTGATGCTGATGCCTTAGACGATGTGAACATTGGTGCGGGGGAAGCTCCAATTGAAATCGTGACGTTTTTCAAAGGTATTTCCCCGGTCGGTACAATCTGCGCAGGTGAGAGTGAAGTACAACTGGTTGTCTAAGTCATTTATCATCCAGGCGCAGATGGCAATGACAAGGGTTGAAGTCCTGGCGGTGAGGGATCAAGACTCACCACCTCCCACCCCCACCCTCTGTGGTGGACAGATTTGGCCGTTACTGAACTTGGTTGTGGTGCTAGCAACTTGGGTGGCTTAGGAGAACAGGATTAAGAGTGTGTGTAACATTTTAAAACACTTTTATAGAATATGTTATTTCTTCATTTTAAATGAATAAAAAGTTGGAAAAATAAAGTGTTAATTAGATGAAATAATCAGCGTTAAGATTTACTTACGTAAATGAACCTTTACTGCAAGTTAAAATGTTCTACTCGGAAATGATACGGTAAAAATGATATGTATTAGGTGATTTTTAATGAAATGTTCATAATGTTCCTGTTGTGTGTTGGTAAAGGGCGAGCCACACAACTTGGAACATTATAAAATAACAAGTGCATCAGTGAACATATGGTCTAAGGCATCGCTTTCTCATTAAGATAGAGTAGATTTAAAGTAATCGAAGGTCTAGGCTTGAATCTCGGCTGGGTGTTTTGAAGTCAGGTTTTACTGAATGGTTTTTCATTCTTTCTTTCACGTCAATGTGGGTACACTTACTCTAAATATAACTTCATCCTCTCTACCACATTTGCATTAATATGAGAACATCCCGTCTGTGAAGCAAGTTGCAGTGTAAAAAAAACACCACCTTTATTATCCTTGCATTGAGTCACTCCTTGCATTGAGTCACTCCTTGCATTGAGTCACTCCTTGCATTGCTTCACTCCTTGCATTGCATCCCCATTGTTATACTAATAATTCTCTCTCAGGTGAGTGTTTGACTAGAGCTATGATAAGATGATCCTCTCCCAGGTGAGTGTTTGACTAGAGCTATGATAAGATGATCCTCTCCCAGGTGAGTGTTTGACTAGAGCTATGATAAGATGATCCTCTCCCAGGTGAGTGTTTGAC
>CABFWO010002580.1:102604-115779 GCA_902155825.1 Timema genevievae
GGGGGGGGGGGCGACAAATTTCAGGCCAACCTTAAAATTATTTTAATTAACTTATTGATGATAAAAAATTGAAGTATGATTTATGAACATAGCGGGTCGACAAAGCCTCGCATTAATTTGTTTCCTTACTACTTTTTTTTTTAGCACCGCATCTTACTACCCGTTCGGTCTGTACGCCTATGTATTAATTACGCTAATGTGTTAGAGATGAGGAAGGTTGAATTTAGAAGAATTGCATCCGTTAGAGTGGAAAACTACTAGGAAAAACCGCTCTCAGTGCAACCGACTGGTATCGAACACCGATCTCCCTGTCATCGGCAGTCTAGTCTATTGCGAGAGTTGCGCGCTAGACCGTGCGGCCACCGAATCTTGTTTGATGTGTTTCTTGTGTTATAAAACGTCCTCAGGAGAAACTGATCTTAGGTACAAACGTTGACATTTGGGACATCTATATCTCGATTACATTATAGTTATATTTAATCAGTTGAAACTATTTTACAGAAATAATAATTGAACGTACATCAAGTGGAAGCTCGAAAATGACGAGCCTACAAACCTTTCGATCTCGATCTCGAGCTTAAATGACGAGATCGGCTCAAAGATCTAAATCCAAGTACTCGCAGAGTCTATATATATATATATATATGCCTACATATCCTTGATAAGTAGCAATAGCCACCTCCTCCCAACTCATCCCTCTCCAGTCAAGTTGCAATCTCACTAGGAACTCGTATTTTACAACCAAACAAGCAAATCGGATACAAAGTTCATCCAATACAGCATCTTCTTATTCCGACAACTGTCTTGGAAACTTGTGTTTGAGTATTCAAGGATTGATAAAACATTGATTGCGTTAAAAAATATATATATACTTATTCAACATGAATGCCTTAAAATGACTTTAAAATGACGCAATCCAAGAAAATATAACCTTAAATTTCAAAATGAAAAAGAAAAAAAAAAAAAGTGACGTATAAAAAGTACATTTGTACGACCAAGGGATCGCAATGAACAATAATAATGCTTGTGTACTTTTGAGCAATGTCTGTGATGGACCAAATAAAAGATGACATGTTATCAAAATGTGGGCCGTGGTCGGTTATAAACCTACCTTTCTTCTGCAATTCTACGAAAGCTTGACATCTTAAGGTAGTCACTGCACGAAGATGAGTTCAGCCAAACATTTGTTTGTCAACGAATCCAACCTTTACAAAATATACTATGCATTATTAGACCTACTATTTATTGGTATTGATATTAGCTGTCAAATTTGACAGCTGCAGATCTCATGGCTTGACTTATGAATATATATGAGCAGATATAGCAGCATTTCTAGCTGGCATTTAAGGTTTATCCATTGAATATTGGACATTTCCTATAATTATATATTTGAAATAAACCTGATGAGTTTATGTTGTTGAGAGAAGAGAGGTTAGATTCAAAACTACAATAACATTAAAGTAGGTAGGCCTCGAGTGTATGTTATTGTACGATATCGACTCCGTCACTGGAGGCTGTGTTATTGCACGATATCGACTCCGTCACTGGAGGCTGTGTTATTGCTTGATATCGACTCCGTCACTGGAGGCTGTGTTATTGCTTGATATCGACTCCGTCACTGGAGGCTGTGTTATTGCTTGATATCGACTCCGTCACTGGAGGCTGTGTTATTGCACGATATCGACTCCGTCACTGGAGGCTGTGTTATTGCACGATGTCGACTCCGTCACTGGAGGCTGTGTTATTTCACGATATCGACTCCGTCACTGGAGGCTGTGTTATTGCACGATGTCGACTCCGTCACTGGAGCCTGTGTTATTGCTTGATATCGACTCCGTCACTGGAGCCTGTGTTATTGCACGATGTCGACTCCGTCACTGGAGCCTGTGTTATTGCACGATATCGACTCCGTCACTGGAGGCTGTGTTATTTCACGATGTCGACTCCGTCACTGGAGGCTGTGTTATTGCACGATGTCGACTCCGTCACTGGAGGCTGTGTTATTTCACGATATCGACTCCGTCACTGGAGGCTGTGTTATTGCTTGATATCGACTCCGTCACTGGAGGCTGTGTTATTGCACGATATCGACTCCGTCACTGGAGGCTGTGTTATTGCACGATATCGACTCCGTCACTGGAGGCTGTGTTATTTCACGATATCGACTCCGTCACTGGAGCCTGTGTTATTGAAAGCGGACCTGCAAGAATGTTTTATTTATTTATTTTCCTCTCGAAAAGTTTGTCAAACAACGTGATAGGATGTGATTCTCGTTGTAACCCACTCACACGCTCGATGCCTATCAAGATTGAAGCCCTCCCTCTATTGTATGGAAATGTGGCGTGTCGTCATCTGTTAAATTAGCGTTACTCAATATATTGTCACTCTCGGACCAATATAAGTTACAAGATCTAAGTACTGTTCGCAACTTAGTTACCTAGTTGCTACGTGCTATCTAGAGTCTAGTCTCATCATTTCTCCAAGGTTGAAGTTTCTACGTGTTCTCTAGAGTCTAGTCTCATCATCCCTCCAAGGATGACGTTATTACGTGCTCTATAGAGTCTAGCCTCATCATATCTCCAAGGATGACGTTTCTACGTGCTATCTAGAGTCTAGCCTCATCATATCTCCAAGGATGACGTATTCTACGTCGAGAAACTTGGGAAGGTGAAGATCACCTTGGTAATTAGGAAGGGGGAGAACACATTGTTTAATTCAACTCACCTGTTGTGGAATTAATGATTAGCCCGTAAACAGTCGAAAATTGTAATTTCTCTTGTATAGATCTCTGAGGAGTTTACCAAGAATGTGTTAGTGAAAGATTCAAAGTACTACTAATAGACAAGACACTGGTCATTGTTCGCAGGGTTGCTCTACTTGCCAGGGAAAATAAAACATAGTTTGTGTCCTTTGCAAGTTAACAGGGAAAATAGCAATGTGATAGTGTGTGTGTGTGTGTGTGTGTGTGTGTCACTTATTAGGGGGTGGGGGTAAGGGACGCAAGAGAAGGCATAGATTTTTACCATTTTTATAGCTAAAATAAATAAATAAATACAATTTTGGTTAGTTAGATACATTTAGTTTAATTTCCTACGCTTGTAAAATCAATATTTGTTGGATATCTGTCGTGAGCACAGCGGACTCCGAACAGAAACTACCTAAATTAAGGCGCGGCTGAAGGGAACACAAGTATTTTTACAGTTTTTATAGAATTGGCATTTTTTTGGGCCAAAATAAATCAAATATTTCTCCAGTAGCAACGTAGAATTTAGTTTTCTGAACATGATAATATCAACAGATCTTAAATATCTGTAAAAGTTGTCCTGGAATTTTGTCAAAACATTTCCTCTTTATTTAAAATGTTTTGACCAAATTCCAGGACATCCTTGACAGATATTCAAAATCTGTTGATATTAGCATGTACAGAAAACTAAACTCTATGTTGCTACTGGAGAAATATTTGATTTATTTTGGCCAAAAAAATGTAATACTATAAAAACTGTAAAATTACTTGTGCTCCCTTCTGCCGTACCTTAAGAACGATACCCACGAACGATATTCAAGAACTGAGAGAGTGTATTAAATTAAACTAAACGTTTCTGATGCAATATTTACCCTAGCATTTCCTTCCCTACCACCTTAAACACGATCCATGACCAGTATTAGTGGTCACGCGGACTAAATGTAAGGCTCATCTAGCCCAGTTTTTCAGTGACGGGAGGTCGAGGTTAAAATCCCAACCAAGTATCGGAGTTTTTTTCCCACTAATCCTTTCATGAAAATGTGGGCACACCTCTTCATACCTACTCGTTAGTATTACATTTTTGATATAATTAGCGGGTAGTAAAACGTGAACAACAGATTTTCTTTATATAATGAATAGAAATAATGCAATGTTTGTAAATGTACCTGTAGGCTTAAGGAATAATTTTTTTACGGTCTTAATTAGCGGGACCTACTATGACCATACTTTTTAAAAAAACAAGGAGAAAAGGTAATATTTAAGGATAGAAAAGGAACCAAAAAGATACCTACCAAAGCATTAGTGATTTATAGTATAGAAAACCTTGATAATTGAAACACATTTTAAAATAAGGGTGAGAAATAAATTTGTTTCAATAAATATTGTTAGTTTAAGTGAAGATGAAGAGAAAATGATAAAATCATTTTGACTTATTATGTTGATTACCAGCTCCTCTTTATGTGAGGAAACTACCCGCCTCTCAGATCACCCTTGAAGTAGTCAGTGTGGAGTGTGAACCAACTTGTACATTCCTGAAGTAGTCAGTGTGGAGTGTGAACCAGTTTGTACATTCCTGAAGTAGTCAGTGTGGAGTGTGAACCAACTTGTACATTCCTGAATTAGCCAGTGTGGAGTGTGAACCAGTTTGTACATTCTTGAATTAGCCAGTGTAGAGTGTGAACCAGTTTGTACATTCCTGAATTAGCCAGTGTGGAGTGTGAACCAGCTTGTACATTCCTGAAGTAGTCAGTGTGGAGTGTGAACCAGTTTGTACATTCCTGAAGTAGCCAGTGTGGAGTGTGAACCAGTTTGTACATTCTTGAATTAGCCAATGTGGAGTGTGAACCAGTTTGTACATTCCTGAATTAGCCAGTGTGGAGTGTGAACCAGTTTGTACATTCCTGAATTAGCCAGTGTGGAGTGTGAACCAGTTTGTACATTCCTGAAGTAGTCAGTGTGGAGTGTGAACCAGTTTGTACATTCCTGAAGTAGTCAATGGAGTGTGAACCAGCTTGTACACCCCTGAAATAGTCAATGTAGTCTGACCCAGCTTGTACACCCCTGAAGTAGTCAATGTAGTGTGACCCAGTTTTCACACCCCTAACCTAGCAATTGTAGAGTCTGACCCAGTTTGTACACCCCCTGCTTGAGTGCTGTGACAGACGATATAAAGGGGGCAGTTACCCCCCTCCCCCCACCTTGCAGAAGTACAATGGTCCACCAAAGTACCTCACCTTCTCTTTCAGCTTGATGAAGTGTTTGTAGGCTCAACTTAGAGCAAGGGGCTGAGGGGGACTGGGGGGGGAGAGACTTCCAAACACCCCGTTCACATGACTAACACTGTACAGGATTTGTAGCCCACCTGACAGGACCCAATCTCTTGACACCTGCACTGGTAGAAAGTGGGTATTTACAAATGTATGGCTTCCATCCAAGCGAATGTCGGTGCATTTCTTTAACAATCCAATCTGTCTTAAGGTTAGCTATTGTAGGCCTACGTTGCGCCCAACCCAATCAGATTTAACAGTGCGTTACTTAAGTAGCGGGTGATCCGGATTGGATGCACGATACGATAAACTGTTTAAACTTGTTGAAAGCAAATGTTTGTTCAAGTACACAGACCTATAAAGAGCAGTAGGTCAGTGGTGTGAACAGGGCCCTCAATCTCCGAGCAACACTATATTGGAGAGAGAGAGCATGCACTCCACGGCAATTTCTCATCCTTTTCAAACTCGTCAAGTATGAAAAAGTCATTGGAAGAAAAATACATTTCCAATGGTCTTTTGAGGACCCGGAAAAATCTTGTGGGTTGTGACCTTTCTTTTTTTCTTTTTTGTTGTTAGGAAGAAGCATCATCTTTACCTGGAAACATTTCAGTTTGAATAGTTTTCTCTCTTTTTTTTTTTTATGGGTATTGTGGGTTTGGAGAAGGGAGAGAGAGTTGGCTGATATATCGATATTTTCTTTCAGCTCATTCATCCGTTACAATAAATGATTTATGGTTATTTGTAAGAGAGATTATTGTATTATGGAAATCCTCTCACCTGTGAGGTTGAAGTTATTTATAAACTTCAAGTGTTAAATAGGAGACCCCCCCATTGAAGAGGGTATAACTGGGCCGATTATATTTACTAGAGCATATTTTCATTCGTGAGGCAAAGAACAGAATTTTTTTTTGGATGCCAAATATTTACAGATAATCCAAAACACACAAAGACCTCTTCTGTAGGTTTTATTTGGACTTATCACTTATCATCCGCCGGATTTAACTATTCATGGGGGTAGGAAAATTGAGAAGAAATGTACCCGGGGTTGTGTGGAGGGATATGAGAAACCATTTAGGTAGAACACTCCCACTACACCCGGTCGTGACTTATGCCGGGATCACGATCAACGTAACGTAAACTTAAAGTTAACTTAACGTAACTTAACGTAAAGGACCTCCTCATGTGTTTAAATGGAGGCGATCACGATGCAGTTAACTTAACGATAAAAGAGGTCTTAGGAGGTCTTTTACTTTAAGTGAACGTTACATGAAGGGTATCACGTGATCTAGCCAGACAATGATTATGCGAGTGACGTCAACAGCGCTGTTATTTATTAATTTGTTGGTATTATGACCAATGTTTACTCTTTAGCGTAAGTTATAATGATCAGACATTGAAACAAAATAATTTAACTATAATAGGAAAGTTAAATTTATCAAAAAAAGTTTTGTAATAGATATTTATTATATCGATTGTAAACATTCACAGATCATCACTTTAAAACTAGTACATATCACAGACCATACTCGAGAATGAAGATGTTTGGCTCGAGTTGTTTCGTTAAGTTACGTGAATCGTGATCACACATATGTTTATGCCAGGATCACAATCAACTTAATGTTAACTTAACGTAACGTTCACTTAAAGTATGTGTGATCACGATTCACATAGCTTAACGTAACAACTCGAGTCAAACATCTTCATTCTCGATTATGATCTGTGATTTGTACTAGTTGTAGTTGTGATGATCTGTGAATGTTTACAGTTTTCAATCGATATAATAAATATCTATTACAAAACTTTTTTGATAAACTTAACTTTCCTATTTTAGTTTAATTATTTTGTTTCAATGTCTGATCACTAGAACTTACGCTAAAGAGTAAACATTGGTCATAAAACCAACAAATGAATTACTAAATAGCCCTGTTGACGTCACTCGCATAATGATTGGCTGGCTATATCACGTGATACCCTTCATGTAACGTTCACTTAAAGTAAAAGACCTCCCAGGACATCTCTTACGTTAAGTTAACTGCAAGTCAACGTTAAGTTAACTGCATCGTGATCGCCTCCATCTAAACACACGAGGAGGTCCTTTACGTTAAGTTACGTTAAGTTAACTTTAAGTTAACGCTATGTTAAGTTGATCGTGATCCCGGCATCAATGCTAGACTATGATACAGAAGAACAAGATCTGAAATTAAGTAAATATGTTAAAATTCGGCATCCCAGTTCCGGTTGCTGAGGGAAAGCGCAGACTTGAGTGGTACAGTCACGTGATGAGAATATATAAAACTAGAACATCAACGAGATACTTTGAAAGGAAAAAGACCAAAGGGAAGGACAAGGAAATGATGGATGGAAACTGTAGGCATAAAGAAGGAGGAAAAAAAAGGATTTAGGTGGGAAGATGGTGAGGGATAAGAATAATACGACAACAGGAAGAAGAGAGGCGAGAGCTTGTGTACCGCAGCCGGGAAACTCAAGTCGGTGGATGACGATGATGATGAAGTCATAGTGAGCTCACTGAAAGGCATCTCTCACTTCTGTCACAATAATGATAAAAGTATTAAAAAAATGTTATCAATGTTGACAGTTAAAAATATGTTAGTACTGTATTTAAAAAAAAAATTCTTCCTACCATAATCCTATTTATGTATTATATTTAATTTGATACTACCCTAAAATATTTTCTTAGAGTTAGCGAAAGATCGACTCTGCCGGAAATACTAAGTTAATCCCCAACACAGGAACGATTGTGTCGTTTAAAGGAATGATAGACAGGACAATGAAGGTCGGCCGACATCTTCAGGTCAAAATGGAACATTAGTCATGATTTGTTGGTGGCTTGCAGGCCTGGTTCCCTTCACTATAGTACTATGTTCCTAACACACGAGCTTGCTCTAGACCTGTACACATGAGCCTTGTTCTAGACCTGTACACATGAGCCTTGTTCTAGACCTGTACACATGAGCCTTGTTCTAGACCTGTACACACGAGCCTTGTTCTAGATCTTTACACACGAGCTTGCTCTAGACCTGTACACACGAGCCTTGTTCTAGACCTGTACACACGAGCCTTGTTCTAGACCTATACACACGAGCACTGCTCTAGTCCTGTACACACGAGCCTTGTTTTAGACCTGTACACACGAGCACTGCTCTAGACCTGTACATACGAGCCTTGTTCTAGACCTGTACACACGAGCCTTGTTCTAGACCTGTACACACGAGTCTTGTTCTAGACCTGCACACACGAGCTTGTTCTAGACCTGTACACACGAGCCTTGTTCTAGACCTGTACATACATTTAAAATAAACACTTACACTTCTAGTTTTATATTTAAAAATAATATTTATGATAACTAAGCTTTGCCCATTAGAAACAAAAATCCAGCCTTCCTCACACAAAGTTATTTTCTAACGAAATCACAACAGAACGCGGCAACTTAATCTAAGATTACTATTATTAGTTGCTTAGAAATATATGATAGTACATAAGAAATACAACGGTGTGAGGATAGTTCCCTCCACGTAGACGGCACCCTTCAATCCAAAGTTCGTGGTTCATATTTCTTAGTCAAATAAAGTGCATTTTTGTCTAATCAGGAGCAGAGCTTGGCCGTGGAATATACCAGTGTGGAGACGAATGTGTCGTGCATTTTGTCTGATCAGGAGCAGAACTTGGCCGTTGAATATACCAGTGTGGAGACGAATGTGTCGTGCATTTTGTCTGATCAGGAGCAGAACTTGGCCGTGGAATATACCAGTGTGGAGACGAATGTGTCGTGCATTTTGTCTGATCAGGAGCAGAGCTTGGCCGTGGAATATACCGGTGTGGAGACGAATGTGTCGTGCATTTTGTCTGATCAGGAGCAGAACTTGGCCGTGGAATATACCAGTGTGGAGACGAATGTGACGACAGGACGGAGCTGACGCGGACCAGAAGGAAGAGAAATAAGAGAAGGTGAAGGGGAGAGAAAACAAATAAAAAGATAAAGAGAGAAGGACAAGATTTCAGGGACATTCAAAGTGCTACCTTACAACGCCATCGTAGCTGGGATTGGCTTCCCTTCAGACCGACCACTTTATACACAAATCCTATAAACTGTGAGAGATTTATTCGTCCACATTCTTGTCAAATATACACAGTGCGCATAAAGTGGCTTTGGTTAGAATTATTATTATTAGCACCGCGTCTTACTACCCGTTCGGTCTATAATCACTTAAGCTAATGTGTAATGGTAGGGTGATTGTGAGATGAAATGGAGGACCTACAGTTTAACGTGAGATCCGAACCACGGTGGAGGCCTGGCATTCCACACATTCACAAGTTGTGATTAATACACGTCTTGTCAGAGGTGAAGGAAGGGTTTGGCAATCAGATAAATCTGTGCCGAGACCTAGGATTGAACCCCGGACTCGCAGCACAGAAGTCTGACTGACACCTTACCCCTAGACCACCAGGTCACCCTTTGGTTAAAAAAGTACCAATTTGATTATTAAGAATTAATTATTACAAAGAGGATTTAAAAATAATTACAACCTAGTTATATAGAGCAGCTCTCTGGAAAGTAGGATTATCAATCCCTCTGGGAGGAAGAAGTAGGATTATCAAACACCCCTGGGAGGAGGAATTAGGATTATCAAACACCCCTGGGAGGAGGAATTAGGATTAATAATCACCCCTGGGAGGAGGAATTAGGATTATTAATCACCCCTGGGAGAAGGAAGTAGGATTATCAATCACCTTTGGGAGGAGGAAATAGGATTATCACTCCTCTCTAGGAAGAGGAAGTAGGATTAATTATTAAAAAATAGTACCGATGGGCAAGCGTACAAAGGCGTTAGTCTCACATTGTTTGATCAGCCGGTGACGTGGGGGATGGGGCTGAAATCCCACGAGAGTGCATCGAGGGAAAATTTCCACAAAGTAATTTTTACCTCCCTACACGCAAATACTGATACGTTTCTTCTTTATTCAACCTTCTTCATCCCAAACATATTGGTGTGGATATGTGGATAATCCGGACGGGTAATAAAATCCACTAAAAAACAAACATAAAAAATAGAAAATGCCGGCAGCATGGAAGTAATTTAATGAGATTTGTTCTTTTGACTAGTTCTTACTTTTGTTGTGAACGCTGGGAGCAATGTATGTATAGAGGAGTGTTCCTATCAGTGAAGTGTAGAGGAGTGCTTCATACCAGTGAAGTGTAGAGGAGTGCTTCATACCAGTGAAGTGTAGAGGAGTGCTTCATACCAGTGGAGTGTAGAGGAGTGTTCCTACCAGTGGAGTGTAGAGGAGTGTTCCTACCAGTGGAGTGTAGAGGAGTGTTCCTACCAACTACCAGTGAAGTGTAGAGGAGTGCTTCATACCAGTGGAGTTTAGAGGAGTGCTTCATACCAGTGAAGTTTAGAGGAGTGTTCCTACCAGTGGAGTGTAGAGGAGTGCTTCATACCAGTGGAGTGTAGAGGAGTGTTCCTACCAGTGAAGTGTAGAGGAGTGTTCCTACCAGTGGAGTGTAGAGGAGGGCTTCATACCAGTGAAGTGTAGAGGAGTGTTCCTACCAGTGGAGTGTAGAGGAGTGTTCCTACCAGTGGAGTGTAGAGGAGTGTTCCTACCAGTGGAGTGTAGAGGAGTGTTCCTACCAGTGGAGTGTAGAGGAGGGCTTCATACCAGTGAAGTGTAGAGGAGTGTTCCTACCAGTGAAGTGTAGAGGAGTGCTTCATACCAGTGGAGTTTAGAGGAGTGCTTCATACCAGTGAAGTTTAGAGGAGTGTTCCTACCAGTGGAGTGTAGAGGAGGGCTTCATACCAGTGAAGTGTAGAGGAGTGTTCCTACCAGTGAAGTGTAGAGGAGTGCTTCATACCAGTGGAGTTTAGAGGAGTGCTTCATACCAGTGAAGTTTAGAGGAGTGTTCCTATCAGTGGAGTTTAGAGGAGTGTTCCCCAACCAGTGGCTCACGGTCCATCAATAAACTCTTCATTACGGCTATAATTTACTTGGAGTTTGTATAGTTATATTATTTATTGGTGCTTATTTTCAGTTTTATTTTTAAATAGCTTACATTAAAGTTTTCATTCATGGGTCTGACAAGGTCCATATTCGTGGAACTGTAACATCATTCTTCATTTACATGATTGTGATTATTTGTTAGTGTGCACATGATTGAAATGAAAGTAATCTAAAGATGTGATTAGTTCATTGATCAGATTAAAGCTGTTACAATATAACTCGATAACCAAGTCTGCAAAATTTAATCAACAGCAATAATTTAGGATTGAAATGTTTAAAATCATTATTCGAGCTAATATAAGCATACTCAGAAGAATAGGCGTTGTCCCTCAATCCCAGTACCTTGCTAGTCCTTCATATTGTACAATGTGGTCTTGTCCCTCAATCCCAGTACCTTGCCAGTCCCTCATATTGTACAATGTGGTCTTGTCCCTCAATCCCAGTACCTTGTCCCTCAATCCCAGTACCTTGCTAGTCCTTCATATTGTACAATGTGGTCTTGTCCCTCAATCCCAGTACCTTGTCCCTCAATCCCAATACCTTGTCCCTCAATCCCAGTACCTTGCCAGTCCTTCATATTGAACAATGTGGTCTTGTCCCTCAATCCCAGTACCTTGTCCCTCAAATCCCAGTACCTTGCCAGTCCTTCATATTGAACAATGTGGTCCTGTCCCTCAATCCCAGTACCTCGCCAGTCCCTCAGAGCTGATTCACCCAAGTTGTAGACTACTGGAGCAGTGCAGCTCTCCTCAGACGGCTCAAGCACTCCGTGGAGCAGTAATGCTCATCCCTACAAAGAACGGTTGACCCGTGGAATGAGCTCTTACAATCAGATGTAAGCTTTGGAAAGGGGGTAAAGGGGGGGGTTCTCGTGGTTGGTATTGTCCCTGTATAACAGTGAGAGCAAAATGGAGGGAGGTTTTTGGTTACCCAGTGTTGAATAGATCGTCCCTTAGTGAAGGAGTCCCACGCAGGTTGAGGTGAGGCCCTTGGTACTTCCTCACATCGGTCGTCCTTGTGTCCTAGAAGAGCACCTCACCCTGTTCTAAAAGGGATGGTCAAGGGCACAACTATGTTTTGTCCTTTCGTTACAATTTAAGGGTATGTTGCATTGTGTTTTCCTAGAAAAAAATATTCTTCCTTTACTTCACGCAAATGCTGGTACATCTCCTTTAAATAATACCTTCCTCATCATATTAGTGTAAACAAATTTGGGTAGACCCGATGGGTAACAATGTTTCACATTATTATGCTTTCAAATTTTCGCTATAAATGGCTTAATTTAATGGCTATGGATGAAAAAAAATTCTCTAGGTAGTGTGCACCAGAATTCGTCTTAATTGTGGATGGAAAATTACATTCGTGTGATAACAACCCCCCACGCCCCATCCCGCCACCTTGGTGCCGAGTTGCAATATTCTAGCGTTCCGTGTCTCATTTAACTTTAAAGCAGGCCATTTTTTGTGACAGTGACTGTACACTCCAATTCAATTATCGTGAGAGATTACAATCGTACCTTGACGGTTGTTGCTATGGTTCTATTATATATGAACTACAGTGTAAACAAGCTAAAGTCTGGTCAACGTAGGAATTATTTTCTGGAAGGCCTTTTTCCCTACCAGAAATCTATCATATAGTTCGATATTGGTAGGAAAAAAGACCTTTCAGAGAGTAATTCCAACCGTGAATGGAGTATAGGTAAGCTCGCTACCATTCAGGTTAACGCAGTGTACTTGAGTAATGTGTGACGTACTAATTTTGACTCGATATCTTTGGTACTAACTTGTTGAAGGAGGTTAAAGAAGGTACTGTGCATACCTCCCTTATCTCCCCTATCATCGCTAGCTAATTATATATTGACCGCAGTGACTTGTTGTCACTGGGGTAAGTAGAGTCATATTCTGATTTTGGTAAAAAAAAAAAGGCCTTTTATCCTTCCAGAATCTTACTGAATAGTTAGATTTTGGTTGGAAAAAAGATTTTATAGAAGATTCTTTATTTCAAGAACAGTGTAAACCTATACTTTAAATTTTACCTGTTAATTATTCACATCATTCAGTTGAACACTCATTGGTCAGGTATCAACGAACATACATTCCCATGTGAGGTATGTAGAGCAGAGCTTGTTTAAACTGTACCTGTGAATT
>CABFWO010002581.1:0-15235 GCA_902155825.1 Timema genevievae
TAATGACAAGTACTAGTGTGTAAGTCTGAGTGATTGTTTATAGGAGGTGTAATAATGACAAGTACTAGTGTGTAAGTCTGAGTGATGGTTTATAGGAGGTGTAATAATGACAAGTACTAGTGTGTAAGTCTAAGTGATTGTTTATAGGAGGTGTAAAATGACAATTACTAGTGTGTAAGTCCGAGTGATTGTTTATAGGAGGTGTAATAATGACAAGTACTAGTGTGTAAGTCCGAGTGATTGTTTATAGGAGGTGTAATAATGACAAGTACTAGTGTGTAAGTCTGAGTGATGGTTTATACTCAGGTGTAATAATTACAAGTACTAGTGTGTAAGTCCGAGTGATTGTTTGTACCGAGGTGTAATAATGACAAGTACTAGTGTGTAAGTCCGAGTGATTGTTTATACCGAGGTGTAATAATGACAAGTACTAGTGTGTAAGTCTGAGTGATTGTATTGGTATTGCATTGGTATAAAGTGTAGTACTATCTCGTATTTTAGCACGGCCTTTTAGATCAGTTAGGGTTTTACCCCTTTGTACTAATTACGCTAATGGGTAAAGGATTAGTAAGGTTGATTTTATAGAAAGTTTACCCAGGTTGGCGTGAAAGGAGAGTGGAAAACTATTTTAAAAACCCTCTTACTACCCCCTACTGATTTCGAACCCCGATATCTCCGTCAGTGGCAATATGGTCTATTGCGAGAGTGACGCCTTATACCATGTGGACATTTAAGTGGGTACCTACAACTCGTTTGATTTTTACCGGAATTGTTTGCATTTGATTTCTTCAGTCAAACGTAAAATTCTTGTTTCGTGTAACTATCCTCACAAACACTGTTAAAATATAATTTTCCAGACTAGTTATATAAAAAATGGATTCCCTAATATAATATAGTCTGGTAGCTTAGAGGTATGCTATGCTTATGTCAGTAAAAACTATAACTTATCTACACTAAGCCACTTTAAATTCCATTTCGCAACTAATTAACGGTTATATTTATATTTTCTTTATAATAATAAGTTAAAAGTTTAAGTGTCTCTCATGAATAGGTAGCGGATTCCTAGGCACCAAAACTGTTTAAGATATACAGACAAATAGGCATTACAAACTTGGGATGTAGGCACCAGAATAGGCACTTAAAGAAATAAAAGCACACATAGGTAATGTTGATTTTACTAGCTACAACCAATTCACATTGAGCTCTCACCACTCGTTTGGCTCATATGCATATGCTGTAATAATTACGCTGGTATGCTAGAGATTAGGAAGTTGGAATTTAGAGGAAGATTACTTGCACACACGTGAAGGATGAGTGAAACACTATTTAGTAGAATTCACCTTAAGTAACCTTGACAGAGATTCGAATCTCGATCTCTCCTTCATCGACAGTCCAGTCTACAATGAGAGTGACACCTTAGACCATTCAACCACTGAAGTGGGTCAAATGCTGTTAGCCACTAAATAATTCTATAAATCTTCAGTAGTGAAATGGGGTTATATTTTAGATGTGTTTTTTATAATTTGAAAAGCGAGTTCTACTTCACACGGTCAAGGGACAAAATTTCCAATTTGCTGTGTACTCCCAAGATGTCTGCCACTGCTCCTATTGTCCTCCCAAGATGTCAGCCACTGCTCCTATTGTCCTCCCAAGATGTCAGCCACTGCTCCTATTGTCCTCCCAAGATGTCTGCCACTGCTCCTATTGTCCTACCTCCAATTTACGCTCATTGAAAGCTATTTAACAATTGTTTATTTTCAAACAATCTTGACACAACTCACTATTTCTAAGAAACTGGACTCTTTCAGCAGAAAATCCATACAGTATGAAATAGAGAGAGAAGTCAAAATACGTGAGTTAAGGTGCTTATAATATACGTGTAAAATCCGGTCCCTAGTCATGAGCGTTGCACTATATATATATCTACCGTACGCAGAGGTCTGAAAGTTAAATATTAGTAGCCCCTGTGGATGAACATGTGCACTTGGAAGCCGGAATTTTGAAATCTTGATGGAGAGTAAACAAGAAGTCAGGTAACTAGAACAAACTCTTCTTCTAATCACGTCATGAGATATTGTTAATGTTGCGATTTATTTATTAAAAAGGGGTTAAAGGAGAAAATAGGCCAAAATAGTTAAAATAGTAAAAAGTAAATCTAATCAAAAAGGGCAAAGATTGAAAATAATGTCCTAAAATGGCCAAAATATCAAAAATGTTAAAAAGGGCTCATTTGAGCAAAAACGGTTAAAAGGATAAAAAAAGGTAAAAATGTTAAAAAGAGGAAAAGTAATTAAAATATCATAAAGGGTAAAATAAATAAGAACATCTAAAAATATTCAAAAGCTGCAAAAGTTCCAAAATGGGTGAAAAGGTGTGACGTTTCTTTATTATTGTGTGATAATTGGTATTTATAGCCCCGTGATTGAGCGCCAATTATTACGATACGGTATTATGGAGATATTGGAAGCCAATTACAACTTTCTTGAATTGATTGTGTGATAATTGGTATTTATATCCCCATGATTGAGCGCCAATTATTACGATATTTTACTTGAATAAATACAACTGTTAATGTTGCACACGATTTATTGAAGTGATTTTATCTTCGGTACAAAGATATTATGTAAAATTATAAAATTTACTTGAAATACAGTTTATTTTATGTGTATTCTTTGTATTTAAGTTAGTAGTACTGTCGTGATATTACACGTTCTCTAGGTTTAGGTCGCTGGCAGTCTGTAGATTTATGTGACTACCCCTTGCCCCTTGGACCTCTCGTGACCAGTGTCAAAACCAACAAATCGAAAGCATCCCTGTGACAGGTGTCTTGAAGGCTAGCTTCCTACTGGGTATAAGAAACTAACGTCTCTTGCTTGTTTGGTAAATACTACGGAGTTAAATTTTGAAATAAAAAATAAGTTTTAATGGTGCAATCCTTCTAGATTATTTCTGAAAAGCGCGTGATTCTCCATGGATGAAGTCTTAAAAGGATAATTTACATACAAATTATTGATGAAAAATACCTTCATCCATGACTTTTTAAATATATGAGAGCGGTCCAAATCAGTATCATTACAAAGGAAAAAAAGTGTAAAAAGTTAAATGAGGTGAAAGGTGAAAACAGAGCGGAATGGTGAAACGGGTATATGTAGGGTAAAAATGATACAGGGTACAAAGGATAAAGTGTTAAAATGGTAAAAAGTAAATCTAATCAAAAAGGTATTAAGACCAAACGGGTAAAAATAGTAAAACTTGTAACATTTAAATCATAAATAATAAAAAGGGGATGAAGATTAGAGGAGGTAAAAGAAAAAAGGTAAACCAAAGATTAAAAAGCAGCAAGAGATCCAAAAGGGTTACTAAGGGAAAAAAGGGAAGAACCGTTAATTCAGTAAAAAGCGTAATCGGAGTAGAAAGGGTAAAGAGTGTAAAAAGGGATAAGGGTATAAAGTAAAAAAGGTGTTGGGTAAAAAGGATTAAAATTATAGAGGATAAAAATGTTAAAGTGTAAAAATAATAATAATGGTAAGAAGTAAATTTATTCAAAAAAACTCAATAAAACCAAAGGGGAAAAATTGCAAATATGTCCAATAACTACCAAAATGTTAATTTTTTTAAAAAGGACACAGTTGAGAAAAAATGGTAGAAAGGTAATAAAAGGTAAAATATTTTAAATGGTGGAAAGTAAATCATGAAAAGGTTATAAAAGGATTAAAAGAAATAAAATTTCAAACAAATTAAAAAGCCGGAAAATGTCCAAAAGAGGTAGAAAAAGTTATAAAAGATTAACGTGATAAAAAGCGAAAACAGAGTGTAAATGGTAAAGAGGGTAAATAGGCAAAAAAGAGGAAAAGGGTCAAAGAGGGTAAAAAGGTTAAAATTAAAAGGTAAAAAGAATAAAAACGGCCAAAAAGGTAAAAGGTTAAACGAGGTAGCAGCGGTAAAATAATGCTAAAATACCCATGATTGTATTTAATTTCAACTGTTTAACAACCTTACAAATTTATTTATTCTCTACCACTCTTTGTTTTTTATCATCACCAACAGGCAACAGTTCTAATTATTGTGTATAGATAACTTATAACTTAATCTTCAAAAGAAATGTCAGCTTTTAACACATACTTAGATTATATCTCTACTTTGACTATTTTGGCACTTTGTAGCACAATTTAAACCAATCAAGTATTAGTTTTAGGTTTGGTTACTATTCCCTGTCGTTTATTTGGTATAGTAAACATAACAAAGCTACTGTATAGATTCCCCGTGCTAAGAACGGGTACACCAGATAGTAGTCAATAAAATAATGCGATAGAACCAGAGCTCACATTGAAGTGCGGTTTTCGTGATTCTTCGTTTGACAACACAAGCATTGTGATCAGTGAAGTATAGATTTCATTTGAAAATAATTTATTTACAGTTTTTATAGATATGTTAAAACGGTTTTACTTATCTCAGTGACACTGTCTTGTAAATAATGATACTGGCTTCCGCACTGCTGCTCCGCCTGGTTGCGATATATTTGTGAGGATGGGACCAGTGGCGTACGCAGGATTTCGAAGTAGGGTAGAAGCTTAAGGGGGATAGGCCTTGGGATAGGAGAAATGTCCCCCAACAGACGGGGGCAAATATATTTACCATTATATGCACCTACAGGCTTCTTTGGAAGGTTTTTGTTGACTTGATAGTTTACGTTTTTACTTTTACAAAGGTAACATTTTAAGAAGCTAACAAAAAACAAAGTAGGCTAAACTTAAAGTTGGATTAATCATTACATAGGCCGATTTTCACCAAAAAAAATCCCCGTTTGTTTATAGGTAAATGTGTACATCCTTAGCAAAACATATTTAACAAAATTATTTCTGCACAGATGAATAACATAATATTTGAAAACAAGTCCTTCATACTTACTTCATACGTTCAACTTAGCAGATGTACACACTTTATTGATTAACACCATTGTGAAATATAGGAAAAAAACTAGTTCGACACTCAACAATGGATTAAACTAAACGAAAAATAATTTCACCACAATATTTTTCAAAGCAAAGGAAGAGATCATTTCTCTATGATCCTACTGACCAAAGAATACAATTTTCAGAGCTTGATGATATCCCACTTACATTCCATGAAATATATTTCTCTCTTATGAAATATATACTTTTGGTGATTGCTTTATCAATAACAATTTATTCTAGTGTTCGAGCTATCCAAATGAAAAGGGTAGGAATGAGGGAGGTGAGGTTTAAAGGAAATGTACCAGTATTTGTGATGAGAGATTGTGGAAAGCCATTTAGGGAAAACCACTGAGTACATTCGGCTGGTATTCGACTCCGACCTCTCCGTCACAGGCAAACCAGACAAAAGAAGTTTAATACTTAGACCACGTGATTCACCGATACTAGTTTCGTTCAGTTAATACTTTGTTCTATGTATACTTACTCTATGGCATCAAGGAATCGAAAGTTCACTGTCGTACTTATAAAAGTACATCATCTGGACATCTCTATCTTTAGTTAGTTCTATCTAATTTTATCCTCCCATCTGCGTCTATGTCTTCCAGATGGTCTATTTCCATTGGGTTTGCCAGTCAGTAGCATGAACTAGGTTCTATATTCTCCCATTCGTGTTGTATGTCCTGCACACCTTAATCCGAGACTTGTTTATCCTAATAATATATTGTAATGAGTACAGGGTATATAGCACATCGTTATGTAACCTCCTACACTCCCCTGTCTCTTCATCCTTTTTTTGGACCAAATATCTTCATAAGCTCCTTGTTTTCTATCAGCCTCAAATATGTTTTCTATATGTAAGGTAAGAGGCCATGTTTCACACTCATAGAGAAAAACAGGTTAGATTATTGTTTTGTATATTCTGAGTTTTACATTCAGTGAAAGCAGGAGAAATGTCAACAACTTATTGACTGAGTATTATTTTCCTAATTTCTAACTTACATTGTTATTGCTAGTTAAAATTGTTACAAAATATTTACACTCATTAATCCTGTCAAATAATATGGTGCTTGAAGTATTTATTTAACTATAGTTTTATTATTAATGCACCTAATTATAATAGCCATTATGAATACGTTACATCTATGAGAATTAAAAAAAGTTCTTTATAAACAAATACCAAAATATATCAAGCTAATAGTCAAACAGATGAAGCATATCAACTAATGACTTCGTACTTACTTAAATTGCTATGTAATGGAAGGAAGCACTCAGCGTTGTGTTTGGTCAATGGGCGTAGCTTAGTGGGCTGGGGATAGAATATAGAAAGATACCTCCTGGGGCGCCGGAACCCCCTCTTTCAAAGGGACGAAGCACAACATTCTAATCCTGATATCAATGGTGGCAGGACACACTCACTCTAACACTCTCACCAGCCTAGTTGCAATTAATGTCGGAGGATTAATTAAAAAGAGGGTCTTATCTGCTGGGATGTGGAGACTGTAGGGAGGTACATAGCCCCCTCCTCCCCCAGAGATTTATCACTGAATCATGATAGTAAAAATGAAAGGCAAGACACTTTGAATACAAAATAGTCTACTTGTGAAACCTTTTATGAATTACAACTGCAATTATAAATGCTGAACTTGTCCCCCAAGATTAGCTTTGAGTTGTTAGATATACGTTTTTATTAAATTCATCCGCTCGCAGAACTCTTTATGATAAGAGCCATAGTTAAGTAATTATTTACCAGCAATAAAAATAAAGTGGGGTATTTTGATGCAATATATTTAGAGAAATTTAAAGCTGGGATAGAAACGAACGTGAGCTTGTGCTAGTATTTTTACATTTCCTTTTAAAATAAATAATTTGTTAAAAATTAAAATAATAACTTCATTAAATATAGGTTTATTTAATATTTAGTCAAATAATTATCTCGACAGCTTTTGAAGAATTACTGTCAAGGACACCCATTAATGAGAATTTTATCTAATAATTTAACATTTATTCGTTAAATGTCTTTATGTTATTATAAATATTAAAGAAGTCTTTATATCACTTTTTGTAGAAAATTTAACTTACGACGATGTTTTACTTATTTTGTCGCAATTTATTCTTGCTATGAAAGTTACCTTAGTTCCCATTCTCTTCCATCCAAGCCTGATTCACTACCCTTTTTCTTTAACTTGGGAATTTTTTTAAAAACAGATGATAAAAAGAGTTATTTTTTAATGTATTTCCAACAATCAACTAAATTTTGTATACAATTATATAGAATCTATATTAATAAAATAAAGTGTCTGTGTGTCTCTAATGAGCATTTTGTGATATCTACAGCTTGGAGAGATCTGAAATTTTAAAATTAGTAGACCCTGTACACGAAATGTCTACATTACAGCTGGAATTTTCAATCTTTGACTAGTTTTTTAAAAATTCATGAAAAACTAGGTTGGAAAAACCAAAATGAAGAGACTTTTCGTTCTGTTTCTTAGATCAAAGAAAATCGTTGCCCGGGGTAGCCATGCAATGTATTGCATGGTAATGCTGAGTACTTCCACTAGCTTGTAATTATATTAAAATAGCCTAGGTAAACAATATTAAAATTTTTTACTATTTATTACAGAATCTTTTCTCTTTACGTCCGCGTTTATCAAGATACCCTTTCACCAGATATCTAATATCTGTTGGGGTAAATGGAAATCCCCAATGAGCGGCTCTTTCAATTCCATGAAGTAACATTTCTTCCTCATCATGAGTTAAAGCCGTCTGTACTCCAATAGTTTTGGGATTTGTTTTATTTAATTTGTTTTTAAGATTTGATCGAGTGATCTGTTATACCTCATATGCTTTTCTGTAAGATAATTTGCCTCCCTTTATATCCTTGAGAGCTTTTTCTAGATTATCAACACTATAATTGCAATAAGGTTGGCTCCCCAATTTTCTTTTATAATTTTGCAGCACTGTCCGAAGTCCCCCCTCACTATCACTTTCTAACTAAAAATTTCCCAATATATTGTTATATTTGTCTCTAAACACAGTTCACAAAGATATGTTATTTCAAACAAACTAACAAAGTGTATATAAAATTACGGACATTTTATTATGATTTTCTTATAGCTTTACACTTAAAAGTTCACAAGGAGACATAAATTACTATTTTTAACATGTCAACTTTATTACTAGAAAGGCACGTTTTACTGTGTAAAATTGTAAACATCAATGATTATCATATCACAGATAGCAAATACAAACAAAAAACTGAAAAAACAGGATAGCATAACCTTTTGTCACGGTGCTACCAACATTAAAAGAGAAATGTACTTCAACAGTTTGAATTCACCCCATTTGACGGTACTCTATTAGCAATAAGCTATCCTATGAGGATCCTGTACAGTTTCTCGTTGTAAGCGGGGATATTTACGCGAAGACAGTATAAGAATCACTAGCAAATAACTCGATAAAGGTCAATTGCAGCCTCATCTGTGAGTTTAAGCATACTGCCGAAGGTAGAATTAAAAAATCTTATTTCAACTCGACTCTATGTGATATATTTGTTCCAACAAACTTGAAGGAGATATATAAAAATAAAGTGATCTTCCCACTCCTTGCTCAGACCGAGGCCTTCGTCTCTAGAAACTCGGGATGGATATATGACGGCACGTTGGAAATGAGAATCGGTATCTTGAAGAACTCAGCTTACTCGATCGGCGCTTGGGTTCAAACCCCTGAAATTATAGCCATACGTAGAGCGTTGATAAATGTACAACCCGAGAAGGGCTTTGCTTCCCCGTATATGTATTGACGTGCCTCTTTGAACCAACGGGAAGACCACAACGTTTGTCGTCGTATCCTAATTTTTGAGACGTGCTGCAAATTGATGGAATCCCGCTCCGGTTTTAAATGAGGTATATCGAACGCTTCAAAAGGCTTAAAAATATATCCGTTAATGTTTACATCGCAAAACACGATGGAAGTGACACTTATATTTACACTGCTGACAAGTATAAAACACTAATGATTGTTCCTGTACACGTCAGTGATAAAGAACGCACCAGACATGTTAATTTATTCATGATAAGAGTGCATGGAATGGAAACTTATCATTTCAGTGAAATCAAAAATCTATCTCGGTTAATAAACCCGCAACTAACGTTAACATCTAAGAGAGGACGTTGGTACTTTTGAGATCGATGTCTGACCGCTTTTTTGACCGAAAAAACTTGCAGGGCATAAAGAGACGTATATAAAATTTGGTGCTGTAAGGAGTACATTCCCTTAAGGAAAGGATGAATTCCTCACGTTCTCACAGTATAAGCAGCAGGAGAAAACAGGATGTATCGTATATGCGGACCTGGAGAGCTTACTCGTGCTGATAGAGACGAGTGACCCCAACAAGAAATTTTCTTATACTGATATCGTACAGCGTCATATGGCTTATTCTGTAGGTATGTACACTAAATGTAATTTTGACGATAGTCTCTCCGAGTACCACCACTTCACGGGAGGAGATTGTACAGATCAATTCTTCGAGGCACTCGCGGATACGGCAAAGCCTGTACTAGACTATTATAGTACTATCGTTCCGATGACACCACTAACGCCTGCTCAAAGAAATGGTCACAATACGGCCTCTCATTGTCATATATGTGAAAAGCCTTACGCGAATGATGATATTCGCGTTATGGATCATTGCCACTTGACGGGACATTATCGTGGGAGTAGTCATGTAGGATGCAATATTAATTACAAGAACCACCTAAGCATAGTAATCCATAACGCACGTTGCTACGACAATTTTTTCCTTCTTGGATCGCTTGTTGAACGTAAAAAGACTGATCCGTTCACGGGAGAGAGCGTTCTCGTCAATTTGGGAAAAGTCAAGGTTATTTGAAAGACTATGGGAAGACTCAAAGGGATCATGAAATATATTTGGCTCAGGTTTCGCAGGATCACGATTAAAATTATAAACTGTTTCAACTTTTTATGTACGTCTCTAGAGAAATGCGTATCGTACCTCGAATCCGACCAACTTAAAATCACCCGTAACTGTCATCCTGAGGATGAACGGTTCAAACTGGTCACTCGTAAAAGGGGTGTTTCCCTATGAATATATAGATTCAATCGAGAAACTGAACGAGACTCAGTTACCGAGCAAGGACACATTTTATAACGCGCTCATGGATAGTTATATCTCTCAGGAAGGCTATGATCATGCGTGTGAAGTTTGGTGACTGTTTGAATGTAAGATTCTCTGGGACTGCTCGAACTTCTACCTTCATACGGACGTGACGCTACTGGCTGACGTCTTTGAGAACTTTCACGATCTCTGAATGAGGAAGTATGGACTCGATCCCGGATGGCCCCTTACGGCTCCTAGTCTTGCGTACCAAGCTCTATTGAAAATAACCCTGGTACGGCTTTAATTAATCGATGATGTCGACATACATCAATTCATCGAGGGAGCTATCTGAGGAGGGTATGTTTTGTGGCTAATCGTCACTCTGTGGCGAATAATCGGTATATGGAGTCATTCGACCGTTCTAAGCCTGAGTCCTACCTCGTTTATCTAGACGTGAATGGACTGTATTCATTTAGAATGTTGTCCTCATTACTCTATGAAGGGTTCAGGTGGCTCGGTGATGATTAAATCGGCTGATTGGATGTGCGAAAGGTAGAGGACGATGCGGAGATGGGGTATATCTTGCAGGTAGATCTCGAATATCCTAGAGATGTACACGATGCTCATTCCGACTTACCGTTCTGTCCGGAGAAATGGATCCCAACCATGGGGAAACACGAGAAATTGTTAACGACTTTAAACGATAAGACTGGCTACGTCATTCACTACCGTCATCTAAAGCTATGTTTGAATAATGAATTGAGACTGACAAGAATCCACAGGGTTCTCAGTTTAAATCAATCACCATGGATGGCACCGTATATCACGCTGAACGTGGAGATGAGGAGTAAAGCGAGCAATCAGTTTGAAAACACGTTTTCAAATTGAAAAATAATGCCGCATTCAGTCATCTTATATCCAACAAGAGGGCCTAACCATACGATAAAGATCACTACCAGGTGAGGAGGGAAATTTGGAGCGGGTAACCTCATAGCCAGCCCAAAGTTTGAGAACCGCACGACCGTGTTGGAAAACCTGGTCATCATCGAGATGGAACCGCAAGAGATTTACTTCGATATTCTGATCCATGCAGGGTTCGCCACTTTGGAAATCTTGAATGTAGTAATGTACGGTCTACATTACCAGGTTTTGGTTCCCGCCTTCCCACCAGGTGCGTTAAAATTCCAATACTTAGATACGGACTCACTCCTGTATTGCTTAACTGTTGAGGATGCGTACCAGTGACTTATCCCGTTAGCTAATGACTACCTGGACACCTCTACCTACGGACAATACAATGTTTACGGGATGCCTCTAGTAAATAAAGGGGTACTCGATAGACCAAAAGACGAGAATCGAGGTCAGATCATCACCGAGTTAATAGGCCTACGTCCTAAACTTTATTCGTTCGCGGTACAAGGAGATGGCAAGAGGCTCAAGGCTAAAGGGGTCAAGAGCAACGCGTTAATAACGCTTTTGTTAGAGGACTATCGCAATTGCCTGACCAATGAAACGATAGTCGTGAGAGAGGCTCATTCAATAAGAGCTGTATTATTCAAACTTTACACTAAAAATTTCAATCCTGTCACCCTATGCTCTATCGATGATAAGAGATATATAGTACCTTGTAAAGTCAATACTCTACCATGGTACCACTACTCTATAGGTGAGCAGACATCTACTCTCTCTCAACTGTGAAGAGAGAGGCATCGATTGGTACTACCCGTCCGTCTCTATGAAGAAGAAGTGTGTCTATAGATATATAGTGTAAGGAATTAAAAAAATATTAATGCAGTGCGTCTAAAGACAAATATATAGATCGTAGAGTAACTAATTAAGAGAATATTATGTAACTATGTAGCTAATATGAGTATATTATGTAACTATTCATGATAAATAGAAACTTTTTCAAGATCTGCAACTTTTTCACTATTGTTCGAAGAATAAAAATATTAATTTAGTGTGTGTATATGTAAAATAGTATATAATTATATTCATTAAATATAATTATTACAAAGGTATTGTGTGTTTTTATTATTTTTTTCCAAAATAAAAATAAAGTAATAATCATTTTTTATTTTTTATTTGAAAAGTGCTAGATACATTCTTAGACTTATACTCTAATTGATTAAATACATTCCTCTCCAAAGAATAAAATGTTTGATACAATCCTAAACTTATACTCTAATTGATTAAATAAATCTCTTTCCAAAGAATATAAAGTAATAATCATTAAAAAAACACATGGTTGATACATTCCAAGTACACAAAACTTAAGGAGTATCCAAGAAGGATTGATGACAAAGTTAACAAAACCTCTTCAATCTACTGTCTCGGGTTTGCATTACCCTTTCAAATACAAGTCCTTCATGTAGTAAGCGAACAGTTTCTTTTCACACACACCCTTTACTTTGTATATCTATTAAAGTACATTCAAGGCCAGAAAAGTCGATACTGTCAGAATGGGTGAGTGTATACACGAGAGTTGCTGCTTCCAGATCACCTTCTACCCAGTTGGCTGGACGGTCGTTCTTAAAGCGTCAATGTTTGATGAAGATTTTCAAAAGGGTAAGGATGTTCGACATAAAGAAACTAGCACTTGTTACTGCAGATAAAACTGTCTATGTATTCATTTACACAGCTTTAGACTCGTCTCGTAGCTTCTGCTTATTCGTAGACTCCTTGACCGCTTCCTCAGAAGTTTTATTTTTCTTTCCGACCGCACGTTTAGCGATAACAGCCAGCGTCAGTAGTTTTCTTCTTTCTGATCGTGTAAACCTCGTCTTGACCACAGAAACATAATAAATTAATGAAACCAATGTACTGTTTATACTCGTTTATCAAGGCTATGATACGAAGCAGTGCGGGAATGACCGAACTCGTATCGTTCTGTATCGCACTCTTGGCCAGATCACAAAAGTTTTGTCCGATAAGACTTAAAACTATTAAATAATTCATTGAGTAGTCGGACATTTTTGTGGCGCACGAGTAGGTAGTACCGGAATGAGTGGAACACTTGTCTACGTTGTGCAGATTTTTAAGCTTACTCAGATAAGGACAACCGAGATCGCCTGGTTCGTAAAAGCTGTACTTGTCACTATCGACGCCGATGAGACTCTGTAGCCAATTCGCCTTCTCCGTTCCTTTGATATAGATCAATGGTCGTGACGTGTACCGTGCTAGATGAGCGAGGATGATAGAACGAGGTTTCGAGTATTGTACTTCTTCATCGTAACAAGACAGTCCATGATAACACTCGGTTACCCAATTTACGTGCTCCCTACTCGATGTGGAGAGGCTGTCGATCTTGAACGTAGGAAGAAACTTGTATATGGCTTAGTCAAAAGGTTCGAAATGTAGATCGCTCACCTCCTTTATTATGAATGCTCTCTCCTCGCTCGAGTATCCTTGCACGTCGATCAGCATACTACCCAATACGAGCACAGTGATGCTCCATTTATGATGCCATCTTACTGACGTCACTGCTTGAAGGCTTATAGCGGACCACTCTATCGTGTATGATGAGACAAAACAACTCGGTGTTTGCGGGGATATTTCCCCCCCTGAGCACTTCCGCGCGCGAGCCGCCGGCCCCTCTCTACAACAAAAATTCATCCTCCCCCCTCCCATCTTTGAACCACCCCAAGCCGCCACCCTCGAGAAGCACGATCGATAAAAATTACCCCTCTACCCCCTGGAGATACCACATTCCTGAAAACCACATACATGCTAAAGGGGGCTCTAGAAAAAAAAATTCTTATCCCTCATTCCCTGAGATACCACGGTCCTGTAGGTATCCTTTTATTTTACTGACTCCAATGACTCTGTATCGTCATCTGGTGATAAGTATTAAAGAAAGGTCAACTATAATATATTCTAATCACCAGTAATTTGAAAAGGCTGGAAGCGTATAACCCGAATGGGTAGTAAGACACGGAGCTTAGAAAAAAGCTGGAGAAACAAATCCCATTTTTATTCACACTGGAGAGTACACGGACAAATATGTCAGTTATTGTCTTGTGTGGCATACTGGTGACGTGAAGGTTGGGGTTCAGATCCCGCTCGTGTGCGCTGAAACAGTGTTTCCTAAATGGGTTTTCAATTTCTTTTTGAAGCAAATGTTAATACATTTTCTTTCGATTTCATCTTCATGATCCCTAACCATATAAGCTAATAAAATGATTCAGATACTCATTGTCTAGGTATTTAATTTTTTTTACAGAAACACCAATATTAAAATATCTTCAAGCTATTCCTATAAATCACAAAATAAATGTTGTTCCATAAAAATATTAACACTAGCATTTTTATATTTTATATTTAAATATAATTTTCTAAGCCCGGAATGTTAAGATACCCAGAAGCACTATTGAAACTACATATCCTGGGCTATGTTACTCAACCAATATTAGATACCCTTTTAATTAAAAATAAGAACTTAAACAATAAAATAAAATCATTAAAATATTTCAAATTTTAGTTGACATTGGGTTGTATAACCTTTATTAAGTTTTAAAATTGACATATAACTTATCATATCAATGTGCAATTTTTGTTCTTGGAGAAGATAAACTTTCCGCAGCCTCGATAAATACTTATGTTTCTTAGCGAAGATCTAGCATTTAAATTAATCAACATTTCTTCAGATAACTAACATGTTCTCCAGGATTCTAAATATATGGTTACGTCAACACTCAGTTTACAAATTAATTCAACCTAAAACAGAAACACCATTTAACACTCAACCCTATAGTTGCCCTTTCTAACCATCTACCAACAAGACAGCCATCCGTTTACATTGATCTTATCTGTGCTGCCTTAATGGATGCTATTGGAGGAAATGTCAAAACCTGGAACAGCCGTTAAGTCGAGTTTATTAACAGGTCCTATAGACGAGATATTTGAACTTACTGGTTCGAGTTATGATCTTATTTTGTTTTTTCTTGTCAACATGGAGGCCGCTACTACATTCCGGTGAGACAACCTGATTGGATCATCTCCATATTTAGTGAAACGATGTCTGTCGGGCTGTTATAACTGGCCCAAGGTTAAGGCAGGTTATTATTTTAGTGTGATACATGGGTCAGGTTTAGTTAGGATTAATGGTTTATTAGAATTGTTATTGAAATATATCTATACTGCCTTACGAATTTATTAGTTATTG
>CABFWO010002581.1:28496-115732 GCA_902155825.1 Timema genevievae
GGGGGAGGGGCCTCAATACACCCGGTCCACCATGTGCCGGAGCTTCTGGGCATGCTTAGTGAGTTTATATTTAATAACAATTTAAACTAGCAATAAAGATATTAGAGAGTAAGTTAAGAAAAAAATACAGTTGGGAAATGTATGCTAATACTCGGTCATTAAGTTGTTGACATTTTACCTGCTGTCCAGGAATGTAAAACTCAGAATATACAAAACAATAATTTTACCGGTTGTTCTTTATGGGTGTGAAACGTGGTCTCTTATATTAAATGACGAAAACCAATTTAAGGTTTTCAAAAACAAGGTTCTTGGGAAGTTATTTGGTCCAGATACTGGGGAGTGAAGGAGATTAAATAATGATGAATTATAAACCTGTACTCATCACAAGACATTTTTAGGATAAAAGAAGCCTCGTAAATTATAGTGGGTGGAAATTAAGCGCGAATGGAAGAATCTGGAACCATGTTAAAAGTATTGACTGGCCAACCCAATGGGAAGAGACAAATGGGAATACCTTGACGCCGATGGTAGGATAACATTAGAATTGACCTTTATGGAGATAAGGTATAATGAGGTGGACTGGATAGAACTAGCCTAAGATAGGGATAGGGTGTAATGAGGTGGATTGGATAGAATTATCTCAAGATATGGATAGGGTGTAATGAGTTGGACTGGATAGAATTATCTCAAGATAGGTTTAGGTGGTATACTTCGTAAATCTGGCGATGAAATTTCGAGTTCCTAGTTCCATAGAGTAAGTAGATAATGAAACGAAGAATATCTTAATGAATAATTTGAAAATCTATTGATACAAAATTATATAAGATTTATGAAATTAATAAATGTATCTAAGGGAAGGTGAATATTAAGTTTATATTAAGATGGTGACAAATGTGTAAAAATAATTTCATTTTAATTGATGAACTAAGACTTACAAGGCAAGGCAAATACAATTGTTCACCGTAGGAAGTGTATATTTTGTTGAAAAACATAATATATTTAAATAAATAATCTGATATTAAAACGTTTGTCAAATTTAGAAAATAGCAAAGTATTTGTTTACTGAGTTTTGTTTGGTCGGAATAAAATAAAATAATTACATTGATCTTTCCAAGTTTGGTCACCCTTGGCTCGGCTAATTAGTGGCGCAAGAACAAAGAACTAAACAGTATTTTAATGATGCAAATAATGATTATGTACCCTAGTCATACCAAACTATTCCAAGGATGTAGAAACTAATATAGAAACAATACAATCCTAACATGTATATTTCAGAGCTTTTATATTGCTTTTTTAATGAAATATAATAGCTCACCTTTGCCAAATATGGTTGTAATCTAGCTCTAGTGTGACATAACTATAAGAATTGGATGATATATTTATCACCCTGATATTTGAAAATATGTAGGACTATGGACTATTTTAATAGGTTTATATAGGTTTGCACTCCAAATTAACGAATAAAGGCATGCAATTTTATGAGCAAATAGATAAATAGTTTATTTATAAAATTGTTGACCATCCTTAAAATAGTTAGCTTTTAGAAAACTCCAAACACTAAACCACTGGCTATCAGTCAACGACTCGTGTGGACTTGGTTGAAATCAAATAAATAAATAAAGAGCACACAGAGTGCTAGAATGTTTAGACCCTTAAGTAATTTTTCCAAGTTGATTATCAAAATACATTTAGAAAAGTTTGGTCCTTATTTTATGTAGAATATAGTATGATTGTTTGAAATTATAAATGGGGTATATTTTCTAATACAATAGTATACGGCTTGGGTTTGGGTATTCCAAAACTCCTTCTGTATTTTTCATACCACCTTAGGTTAACCATTGATATTTTTACCTTCCTATACCAAATTGGGAATAATCTTCTGTTTAAAGTATTCCTGATATTTTAAAAAGTTATAGTCAGCTTCTGTACCATACAACAATGCTTTTCTCACAAAACTACAAATAAACTGACCTTACGTTAAAGCGATCTGGTAACAAGTAAATTATAGTCTTAGCCTATGGAAACAATCTTTCTTGCGCCAAATTAAAATTTGTTAAAATAATACTATTGTAAAATGATATCAATCACCAGTAAAATAAAATTTTCTCTTTCAAATAGCAGTGACCATACATTCTTTTAAATATCTATAATAGTATAGTAATTAATCAATAATGAACCATACAATATCCACGTGAGAAAAGGTTTGTCCCTAATCTTAATTTGGTGATCATTCTGCATTGTATATATTTAAAAAAACCTAATTAATACAAGCAAAAATGTTTTTCCTTACGACAGCCATATCTAGTTCATCATCTACACAAGGTTCTTACAAATAGGTCGGTGTCTATGAACAAGCCAGGAGGGGCCTTAGTCCCATCGCCTTCAAACCGGTTGACACCCAATTTAATAAGACTTCCAACTCCTCACATAAATCTGACCCCCCCTCCCCCGTATAGTTTCACGGACGAGCTACCAACAACTAGATGTTCTAGGCGGACACTCGTCAAACTTTGTTACTGGCTTGGTTATAACCTATAAGAACGGTTCCCAAACATTTTGAATGGCGCACCACCCCAACAATTTCCGTAAATTGGAGTACTCCCGAGATAATTCTGAATATTTACTATTTCTGTACATTTTTAATTGTGCCCAATAATATAATAATACATACTACTGGTTGCACTGGTTGTCTGAGCTTAAATCAATGTTGCCACCCCTCCAATCAGTGTTTAAATCCGTTTTACTTTTGGTTAGACCCAGTCAGTAAATATTTTTAAGAGTTATTGAGGCCCTCTCTTTTCCCGACTTTAATTTGCTTGTTTTGTTTGGCTTCTCCCAGCGTTCCACCGGAAATAAATTGTACGTACCACTGTTTGGGAACTGCTGACTATAGTTTTAATTGCCCACCCCCATGAACGAATAATTCAAGAGGTCAACAACACGCCTAGAGGATCCGTGTTCAATTCTCGATGCATAAATAGAATAAAAAGTTTTAATGAGATCGGTTCCAGACCAAGTTCTTACACCTCCTGGTGTTAGGATTAAGTGTGTAGCCTAATACTGGGTCATCTCTCCTAGGCTAGTTTTAAAATAATTATCTCATTTGATTTTAAAAAGGATTTAAAAAATATGTTTTAGTTCAAAATAATTAAAACTAACTTTAGCCAAGACATTAATCTCTATGAAATCAAGATGTGACATGACTCTCCTACACATAAATAGCTACAGCAAATTATTTAAGGGCCACCTTATTCTAGTAACTTAAATATATTTATATGTGAGGTTTATTGTCTGCTTGATCCCGGAAGTAGAAATTATCAATATGGCTTAAGAGTAAGATCACACACATTAGTATGGATAGGGAAAACCACAAAATAAAACACATTTACATCCAGCCTAGATTTGAACCTTGACCTTCTCGTCACCGACAATACAGTCTATTGCTTTTAAACTGCGTGGAAATTGACTTGGGATTGGCTGATGTTCTAGAATTGTAATATTACCTGATTACATTTTTTAAGTCACCATACATATGTTTTATTGTACTACTCCTACAATTATTACTAATATTATTTCATATTTCATGTTTAGCATTCAAATGAACATATAATTGTTTAACTTTAGTGAATACGCATGTTTAAAAATTTCAATAAATATTAATTATTTTATAAATAATATTTTATCCGATTATATTAAAGAGACTTGAAAGTTTAAAATTCAAATATATTTTATTCTCAATAGTAGTAAATATTTTTAGCTAACCCTTCTCACATGTTTGGGCTTAGCAAAGAAAAATTGTACACATTTTCCACACTAGTCCACAATCAATACCCTCTAGTCTAATTTTTGTAAACCGAAATAAATGTATTGGTTTTACACATGGAGCTACGTATGTGTTTCCAGTACGAGAGTGGAAATTGCTAGTGTGTCCCAGTAGTGACGTCATCAATTTTAACATTAGTAATGGAAATAACACATTGCTTACTTTTGAGAGCCCATATGTGTTGAAATAAATCCAGGAAAGTATTGTTATTTTCTCCAAAGGCATGGTACTCGATCTATGATGTGTTGGAAGGGCTTAGGGGGCGGCCAGACTGACAAGCGTGCGAGCGAGCGCACAAGCGACTAGGTGGCCAGACTGGCGATTGTGCGAGCAAGTGAGTGCGTGATTATCAGATAGCTCTCGTTAGTTGTTGACGAGGAGGCTCCGAATCTTGGCTCAGTGAACTAAGGGGGGTGTTAACAAGTGATTTATTGTTGTGGTTTTCTCATCCTCTCTCCACGCTAATGGTAATTCTTATTTGTAAAGGCTTACTCTGATAATATTGAAGTATTTTAACATATCAGTTTCACACATATATATAGGTATGGTTTATGATCATACCAATTTAATTAGGCCGTTAGTAGCAAGTGTGCTAAATTTATAGATTGTAATACAAATTTCAAAATGAGAAGTTTTCCTAGCACTCAATGAACTAACATACAATAATATTGCCTAACGCCTATAAACTAGACTGTACCGGGTCGAACGCGCGTACTTGAAAAATAGAACCAGTTCTATCTTTCAAGCGCTCGCTCGCTCCAGTCTGGCCACTTCTCATTACAACCAATGTGTTCTATTTTATATTTTAGTCGCTCGCTCAGTCTGGCTGAACCCTTAGTGCTTGTACTGTTGTAATAACAATAGGCCTACCCCAAAAGACTAGCTCAGATTATTTAAAAATGACATTGTTCAGTATTTTTACAAAATTTTAAATGTAACAATCACCATCATTTGCAATTATTGTATTGCTTATAGGCCTAGTGATAAAATAAATCTATAAACATGCACATTAGAATTTTGAGCTTGGGTCGATAAGAACTCACCACAGAACAATGTCACATATTCTCCTAACTCCCGCTTTTTCACTAGCTCACTCACATCTTCCATTAATTATAACTTTAATTTCACTTCCTCTTAAAGTTTATTTTTATTTTTAGTAGTTATATAATTCAATTTGAAATGCATAGGAAACCACTCACTACCCAGTACCTACTCAGAGTACAAGTCCAAGATGGCTGCCCTGAATGGGAAAGGACGCAGCCACCCCTGCACAGACTGCATTGTCTCCATCCTAATGGTAAACCTAAACGATACGTCGTTGACTGAGAAGATTGTAAATATCCCAATCCTGAAGTAGGATGAGGTGATGTCGGTTCACGACCACTCCGGTACAGACAACTTTGTAACCGGACCTACGCACAAGTTTCACGGAGCCACAGGCTTTGTGACCGGACCTAGGCACAAGTTTCACGGAGCCACAGGCTATTGTAACCGGACTTAGACACAAGTTTCACGGAGCCACAGGCTTTGTAACCGGACCTACGCACAAGTTTCACGGAGCCACAGGCTTTGTAACCGGACCTAGGCACAAGTTTCACGGAGCCACAGGCTTTGTAACCGGACCTAGGCACAAGTTTCACGGAGCCACAGGTTTTGTTCCGTCATACAGAGTACGTTGAAAACCCATTCTTGGGCATGAAATAGTACAATTACGTGAAATGGAATCGCAACTAAACTCGCGTTTGTAAACCAAAACTGACATTAAACCTGGATTCAAGACAAAATAAAAATTACATGTCTGTAATGTTATAGTCCATACCTTGGTTTGTCTCAGTGTAATTATACAAATGTTCAAAATAAATTATGTAAAAAATCCAGTGATAATTGGTTCTTAGTTTTATACATATAGTAGATTAAATTATTGTTTTTTCAAATATCATGTTAGAATTATTGATACGACGCAAGTACACAAGTTTTCTCACAACATTTTTTATACCTTGTAATACAATTTTCCAGAGTAGGATTTTAGTTGACAGTCCTCAAATAAGTATTCCTTAGAAAAATAAATACATCATCTTGTTAATCACAATAAACCCTCTTCATATATATGTTACGAATAGTGTGTGGAATCTGAATACCGTTGAGATTCGCCGGGATATGTCAGCATTAGCCAGGTGTGATGATTAGGTTAGAATTAGAAAGAAATTTATCTAATTTACGACACTATCCAGATAACATCGAAACGAGCCAGCAAGACTTGGATAACGTGAGATAATATTTGTAAAACTAAGCACGTTTCAGTATGAATTTTATTTTGAAACAATCTTTCGAGATTTGACAGTAAAATGGATCATAGCAGTGCACTAACATTCTAAATGCCTCATTTTATGCTTTATTTTTCACTAACCTAACCTAACCTAACCTAACCTAACCTAACCTAACCCAACTAATCTAACATAGACTAAACTCACATAACCTAATCTAAATTAACCTAGCCAAACCTAACAAACCTAGCCTCAACCATAGAAATTTCCACTATCCAAGCGCGGGTGGATACTGTCAATATTATCTGGATAAACTTCGGAAAAAAATATTCACTCACCTCTCACTCAACATTATCTACGTATTTTGGATAACATAAACATTATCTGGATAGTAATGACTTTACCCGGGTTCGGACATTATTCGTAGCATATATATATTAAATAAAATATTTCAAATATATTTGACTAGTTTTAAAAATCTGTTATTTGTAAAATATCCTCAAATTAATATAGTTTATAAAAAATCATATTATTTATCACAAAAAATAATCCCAGATAACTATTTTGAACTAAATCTTCAAGGCCAATTAAAAAAAATCAATTATTTTAAAATATGTCTCAAGTAAACTACCTTAAAATTAATTTATTTTATAAAACTAAACATACATTAGTATCTGTCATTAATACACACCCCAGCGTGTCGCGAGTTCTGCTCCAAATATACCTGATTGTGACCAGGTTTCGCGTTCACTTAAAGAAACTAATGTAGCCTCAAGAATGGGACGAATCTTGCTAAAACCAGTTATTCAATAAAACTATCTTTTTTTTTCAGAATAATAAGTAGCCAACTAAACAAACGTAATTTTTTCCCCCGCCTCGGTGGCATAGATAGTTTCGATAGTTTCGTGTTGAGCTAGACTACCTAGGACGGGGAGACCGAGGTTCAAATCTCACTCGGGTGAACTGGGGGGGGGTTTCATAAATGGTTTTCCACTCTCAATCCACGCTAATACGGGCTCATTTACTCTGAATTCAACCTTCCCAATTCCAAACCTATTAACGTAATTATTACTTATGCGTGTAGCTCGAACGGGTAGTAAGACGTGGTGCTGAAATTAAAAAAATAATGTTTTTCTGTCGAGCTAACATGTTGGAGGGCCGCGACGACTTATCATTGGCTTCAGAGGTTCTACAATAGATAGCCATTATTATAAATTGAGAAAATGAAGCCAAAATGTCTCATTCTGGGGACGAGAGTTCAATAACACTGGGTAAGGTCACGTTTCACACTTAGAATGTAGGAAGATAATATATAACACCTTGACTTAAAATAATGACGTCACTGAAATTTATAAGTGGGTGAGTTTAAATACTACTACGTATCCTTACTTTATATGGAAAATATTCCCAGGTCACTCGGGAGCTTCAAGACGAGAGGTTTTTTTTAGAATACATATGTTCAAAACAAAAATAATTACATTGAGGCTACTACTTTCCTCGTGCTTTGATGTTTTCCTGATACTATAGCTCAGACGGTCTTATCTTTGTTCACTTAATGATAATCTATTACTTCCTTGCTTAGCATCCCTGCAACGTGTGACACAATTTGATAAACATATCACCATTTAGTTTGTAATATTCTGCTTACTCACAAGTGTCTTGTAAGACACCACTACCCAATTTATTATTATTACTATTATTATTATTATTATTATTATTATTATTATTATTATTATTATTATTATTATTATTATTATTATTATTATTATTGGTGCTTATATTATTATAACTATAAGTAACAACCAGGGCCCATATTATGACAACATTTTTTTGTACATAACAGGCAATGATTACGTATATGTGCAATAAATAAATTCTGTTCACGATGCCGTGGTTGGGGAAGTATTTTTATTAGGTCATATTAGGTCATTTTGGATTTTTAGGTAATATAATCTTAGTTTTCGTTATTTTTAGTCGTTTTTAGATCTTTTTTTGTTTCCTATTTTCATCATTTTCCTTCAACTATTTGAGATACGAAATATCTTATAATTGTAAAGTTGTAATACTATTACAGAAATAAATATTTTATTTGAAATATAATTTTACAAAACCAATAGTTTCTGAGCTATAGTAAATTTAGTAAATTTTATAGTAGTATATACTATAGCAAATTTAAGTAAATGTTAATTTTAAGATAAAAGCGCGAGAAAGCCTGTGTGGTGCACCGTGCCATTTATTTTGATAAGCTCACAACATAACATTCTAGGATATTTGAAAACTAGCAGTGAGCAATCCTATTTACATTGAGATAAGAAATTTCGTAGTTGTTTCCCCCTCTATCATGTGGGGAAAACAACAAAAATGCTTGTAGGTGAAGCGTGAAGGGGAGTAAACGCTTATAAAGAATATAGAAGTAGTTCCAGAAAACAACACAGACCAATGTATTATAAGCCATATGGCCTGAAAGATGTTGATACTTTCTCGGTGACCGAGGCAGACGTCTTACAACCATTTTTTGAAAATTATCTTCCAAGCTATATTACTTATATGTAAATTTTGTTCGATTGTGTCTTAACATTTATTTAATTTCTGTAAAGTGCATGTTTGATTTAGTCGTGAACTTTCAATACAAGTCTTTGTTAATATTTTTTGTTATATTTTGTAAATTTCATGTATTTTTTTAGAATTCTCAGATAATGTATATGTAATATCACACCCACAATGGTGGGCACATATACTAGGCCTATATGTTAGTTTGGTCTATTCTGTCCTATCAGTGTCTAGAGTCAGGTGTTCGAGTCCCATCCAGGTGTACTGAGTATTCCTAAATGGGTACTTACTGTTCCCTTTGGAAAGTGGAGGTAAATTTTGTTTACATTCCACCATATTCATTCCTACTCCATTAGTGTATAAAACTATAAATATCTTGGACGGCTAGAAAGATGTGGCTCAATGAAAATACATTTTAGACTTACAGTTACAAAAGTTACTGAAAACTATTTAAAATGTTCATATGTCATGTCATGTGTCATGCAGTTTATTATAAATAACAGCTATAGAATAACACTATCAATATGGTAACCTGTTATCAATAATGACTAGAGGGCATAAATATCTGTTTGTTTTATAGAAGTGATATTTTACTACAGCCTTCTGGATCAGAGTTGATCAGGATTATACTACAGTCTTCTGGATCAGAGTTGATCAGGATTATACTACATACAGCCTTCTGGATCAGAGTTGATCAGGATTATACTACAACCTTCTGGATCAGAGCTGATCAGGATTATACTACAACCTTCTGGATCAGAGCTGATCAGGATTATACTACAACCTTCTGGATCAGAGTTGATCAGGATTATACTACATAGAGCCTTCTGGATCAGAGTTGATCAGGATTATACTACAACCTTTTGGATCAGAGCTGATTAGGGTTATACTACATACTTATTGATCATAGCGGATCAATTGACAACACTGTCCGTGGGACCAGCCCTGTGAATCAGGTAGTTTGGACAATCATAGGAACGAACCAAGGAATCCAAGAACATAAATGATGAAGTGATAGGACTTTGACTTGAGGGATAGAACACTATAAGATATTCTCCAAATTTAAAGTTTTCACTTCTTCCAGTGTGAGTGTTGGTGCATTTCTTTCTCTTTAATTGTTAATATCCTTTCCTTCTAATAATATACAATGACAAATGTACATATATATTGTACGAAAGTAGCTGTAATTGTAAAGTTACGAATATATATAATATTTATAAAACAGTATATGTATCAAATAATCTCACATCTGTGTGAAGAGGGAATGGGAAACCAATTAGAAAAGAACACCCTCAGTACATTTGGTCGAGGCCACTGACTTCCCTATCACCAGCTAGCTAAACTAAATGAGCCTGACGATTAACCCACGTGACCACCCACTTTCCAACTATTAGGTTTTTTCTTCAAACGAAATAAATGTTGGAAGGACAACTCGGAGTATCAAATAGAACAATATTTAGAAAATGACTCGGTAAACTCTTCCACCTAACATAAAACCCACCCTTCATATTAAAAAGGAAAAGCTAGTCCCAATATTCATCATTTGAAAACAATGTAGACCTCCAGACTCTGACCAAACCCTTTAAAAGATTGTTTAATATCCTGGGGATATTTAGTGTCCACTGGGGCGACATCAAGGGAGAAGAAAGGATCCAGAGTTACACTTGCGGCAAGGGTTTGCGAGCAGCCAATAGATAGATATTTTAAAACTATTGCACTTAATAACAGTAGAAAATAAAACTAATTGTAAATTCTGAAGAAATATTTAATCTAGTTTTACAAAACCATATTTTTTTCATCAAAAATTAAAAATATATAGACCATCCAGCCTTAAGTCTTCTTGGGTAAAACGTGACCACTAAGAACATTTCTGAGACCAAACTATATGGTTGGTCAACTCTGTTAGGGACAGATATTGATGATACAGTGAAATAATGATTATTAGAACAGTAACATAATTTTTTAAAAAGATCGTAAAACCAATTTAATCTCCTCAAACCAGCAGTCTCCTTCTTGGGGATCAGTTCACTTTTTAAAATGACTATAATTATTGTAGGAGGGTGCGAAATTCAAATAAAAATGTAAGCAGTTAAAATGATAGAAATTGTAAGTTACTGTTTGTATTCCTCTTGGTTATCCATCTCTGACAGCTGCTGTTTCCCGACTCGGTTTGCTGTAACAGTCTCGTGACTGGGTGAGTGGTGCTGCTACCATACCTGTTGGTCTTACTACTACTAATTACACTAGTGAATTAATAATAAGTAAGATTTCATTTATATAAAGTGTGTGCGCAGTTGCATGGAGGAAGCGTGGAAAACAACTTAGGAAAAAACACCTTTAATACACCCGACAGGGTTTCGAGCCCCTATCTTCCACTGATCGCTAGTCTGTTACATTTTTATAATCATTATACAAGCAATTTCCAACAAATTAAATCAAGCACGGTCGTTTGGTTTGTGGTGATGATTATAATTCCGACCGGGAGTATTGTGAATGGTGTCACCCAATCTGTTTCCCCCTTCTTCCTTCACACAAATAAAGGTACATTTCCTCTAAATTCTCCCCCAGAGTGCAATTAAATGTGGATATCCAGGATGGGTACTGTCAGTGCAAATAATAATTTAAGAATTAGAATATAAGGGTGTGTAGGTTATCAAAGTGTCGCATTGGTCACAGACACAAAAACCTGAAAAAGTTTGGAAACCCCACTGCATTAACCAATAAATAGACTCTATAATCAACTCAGTCCAGATTTAATTTGTTCTTACCACACAAAGACACCAATTGTACCGAATCTTTTAAATGGCAGCCACCTTCAATTTGGTGGCTATGGCCAGCATTGTTGAAATGGTAGGAATAAAAATAAATGGTACGGCGCACCGCACAGACTTTCTCTCTCTTTCTATAAACTCGTAAGATTTCTGAACGGAATAATGTACATTGTATCATCACCACTCCACATAAGAACACGCATAAAATAATATACAATGATATAGAATCAATGAGAAAAGAGGCGCATCTTTGTCCACCTAAGAGCATTTCAAACAGTTTAATGTCTTCCACAAGGGTCAACACTTCGTATTAAAATTTCGATTTCTGGTTAAAATTTTAACATTTTATAAGGTGTTGCAGATCTTCAAGTCATCGCATTGATATTTAATTATTCATTTATACATTTTGACCAATAAAAAATGTAAATATTGACTATTGAGTCTAAAATGGAGATAGATCATTGCTATGCAAACATTTCTCCTAAGAGCTTTAAGGAAAAATAACATACTTTTTTAGATACTTATATTTAATTACTCTATGGCATTGGAGAATTATTGCGTTAAGACTTAAGTAGTATATGTTTACAACTAAAGCTCACAAAATTGTATTAATATATTTGCAAATATCTCAGAAACTGTTGCTTTTATAAAAATATATGTCAAATAAAAGTTTTTTATTTCTAATAGTCCTACAATTTTGCAATGATAAGTTGTTTAGTTTCTCAAATAGTTGTGGAGATACGGAAATTAACGCTTCTGTAAAGTACCCTAAAAATCATTTTCATAGGAAAATGAAAATAGCCAGTTTATTTATAATCTTAATCAACGCCTAGATACGAATTTTAATCAAAATCGTTTGAGCAGATTTTGAGAAAACCAAATTTTTCTCTTTTCGCCCTTCAGTAAACTACCCTTAATTTTAAGTTTTTATAGACACACAGACAGACGGCATTGCAAAGACTATTTTTTAGGGTTCGGGGGGTCATGAGACGTCGACATCCATCAACATTTCAGGTTAGTTTTTTTTACGGTCGCAATACTTAAACTTTAATGTCCAAAAAGTTAAAAAAATTATATAATTGCGTATAGATTGAAAGTTATTGATTTTATAAAAATATGTTTCGGATAAAATATCTGTATTATAAATATATATACATATTTGTAATGCTAAGTAATTTCATATCTCAAATAGTTTCGGAGCTATTATAAAAAATGTTAATTTACGCATCAGACCGGAGCCCTTAAAGCCATTTTGCCGAAATATTGAGAGTAGCCATTTTGTTTGGAATATTTATTAATGTTCATAAATGAAATTTAATCAAAATCGTTAGAGCCGATTTTGAGAAAATCGACTTTTTCTCTTTTTTCCCTTCAGTAAACTACCCTTAATTTTAGGGGTAGATATCCAATTCCAAAAACCCCTCGGGGCAACCCTATGAAAACCCTAGATATCAAGTTTCAGCTCAATCGGTAAAATAGTTTAGGCTCTAGTTGGAGGTACAGACAGACAGACAGACAGACAGACAGACATTCAAAAACCACTTTTTCGGATTCAGGAAGTCATGAAACGTCAAAATTCATCAAAATCTCGAGTTCGATTTTTTTGACGATCACCATACTTTCTCTACCTGTAAGATAGAGAGAAAGTAAATATATCATTTACTTATTTCCGTACTAAGAGTGCATTTTAAATATCTTGAGAAGGGTTTTGAAATTTGTTTATAATAAATTGTTTGATTTATTGGTTACTCGCCAAAATACTTGCTACTTTTTCTATTTATATTGTTTAATGTGACTTGCTGAGTCTGATCTCATATCTTATTCTCTATTCTCATGTTATAGTTTCGAAACACTAGTCGTATGTAACCATTTGATATACGATCTAGTGAACGATTCATATCGTAAAGGAACACACCCAAACTCCTAAATCCATTCACTGAATTCCTTACTTTGACAGCACAATGTGTTCACGATATATTGTTAAGTAACGACTTTTTTAATGTTTTAATATCTGTCACGTATCCGCATATTTGTGCCGTTTGTTAAATAAAGTAGTGCTACACCTTTTTTTTTCTGACATCATATAGTTCGTTTTCACCCACAGATTCATTTTCTTCGTCTTGTCATGTCACAACAGGTTTAGGAAATGTTACAAGATCACACCAAAATACTAGTAAAAATAGCTTCTTTACTAGTTTCATTCACTAAAATATGCTTAAAGCCATTATGATTAAAAGTACGTGCACTTTATAAACCAACTTAATACACAACTTATTGATAAAAATATCTCCAGAAAATAAATAACACCTTTCTTCGTAGCAATAATTGACCATTTTGAAAGGAACGCTCCCATTTTAAAATTAATATTTTTTTGTCATAGAGGGGAAGTAGGGGGAGTTAAAATAGGACCCCTATCTCAGTAAACAGACATTCTTTCAACTGAGTAAAGATCTTGGATAGTAAACTCTAAAGGGCATATGCAAATTAAGAGTACGGTATCCCTTGAAATTTCTCTTACCAAGCAATTTATTTTATAATCTAGTATTTATTTTTATAAATACGGATAACACAATTACTATGCCACTCCAAGCGTACCATAATGATACCTAAGCTCCACTGTCTGTCAGTATGTTCATCTAATCACTAAATCAATATGTAGAAGATAGAATAAATAATATCTCAAAATGCTAATTTTGGCAAGAATTAAATAAAAAAGTTAAAATATACCATCTAAATAAAAAAATCTTAAAAGATTGATCTCATAAAAACACACGTTGTGAATGAATAATATTACCAAAGCATATAATTTCAAAATATTTACCTAAGCATAAGCTTGCAAAATTATAAGCTGATAATAGTGTAATTAAGTAAAGTATTATTATTTAATTCATTAGCATTTATGAAATTATATTCAAATCTTTCTATTAATTAAGTTTAAAAACTTATATTATTTTCACTATTTTTGGTCCTCTTTTTCAAAACCAAAATTGATGAAGAATAGTTAATACATATTTAAATTTTGTCGCGAAGTAGACCCATGTTAGTGGTCAATAAGATGAAAATATTCTCTTTAGAGAATAAAGAAAGAACTCTCTCACATGGTGTAACCACCCTCCCCCCCTCGGTGCCCCTCTCCACACACTTTAAAATAACATAGATTATAGATAGATTATAAGTTTCGAATAGGTACTTTTATGGGCTGACTTCTTCAGCATTCTGATGAAAACAGACTAATACAGCGTGTTCCAGTGATAAGTGGTAGCCGTCCAGTAACCGCACACATCTATGCTGGTACTTGTATGATCAACACAATTTTGATTCAATATTGTCTCAATGTAGGAAATATGTTATTATTACATTAATTTAAATCTAAATACCCACTACGCTGGTCAAATGGTCTAAACAGGGGAAGCCAAACGGTCGATCGCGCGCTACCAGTAACTCACGATTGCATTTTCAGTAACTCGCAAGATAAATTAATGTTGTGTTTTCCAAAGTAACTTGTTGTTGAAAAGTGCTGCCTTAAGTTTAGAATATAACACCTCATGTCTCTAAGAAATAATTATTCAGCTTTGAATCATATGGCACTTCAAATGAAGACGTTGTTCTACTCATATAACCTGTGTGAGTCATCATTTTCAGCTGCAAGTGGTGAAAAATAAATACAGATTTAGCCTCCCAAGGGAATATTTTTGTTTTTTATCAAGTTATGGTCAAGTTATTACCCTAGCTGCAGACATATATGGAAAGACAGAGTCAGTATTTTTATCTTCAAAGGTGGCAACGTGATAATGCCAACTTTGTTGTACAGTGTAGAGTAAGAAATTTTGACTTGGTTTTTAAAAGGTTTCACAGCGCTGATAGTTTTGATTAAATTGATGGTAACGTAATTTCCATGTGGTATATGATATTTGTACACGCCCTCAATACCACTATCGTCCTTCAAGCTGTACCATATGATGTTTTGCCCCTGGTACGTCTCTGAAATAGCAAGGATACTGAAGTTCAGCCCGAATGCCCTACTATTGTCCATCGAGCGTCATACGAGAAGGTAGTTAAGTTGTATGGTTAAATTCATAACAGTACTTCTTGGGAAATATCCTATAGATCTGTCGCTCAGAAAAGTGACTTATAACTTATCTTTCTTGTTAGGGCGTTGACATGGGAAACATACGCACTGCAAATATTGATCGTAAGACGTTCCCTCCATTTCCTCGCTGGCAATATCTGCTAATCCATACAAGACGGGTTGGTGCAACACAACACTGATGACTTTGAAAATATCATCACGCCAATTGCTCTCGCACCCTCTTTCAAACATATTTTTTTATTTTCTGATGCTCATTGTGTCACCGACTTTAATTTTTGGCTTACTACATTTTTTGCGCGACACTTGTCGCATAGGTTGTCTCTTACTTGGAGTACGTTAGTCTCTTAAACGTCTGCAGGCGCCATCTTGATAATTGAATGTTTTGAACCAATAGAGATGTCGATAAGCCTGAAGGAAGTCTATATAGCGAAACTTGCGCTTTTGTTTAAGTAACGCCACATGCATTCCCTTAGAGTTATGTTAAAACGTTATATGAATAATGCCTTCACATCCGGAGTATTGGTCGTGTAGTAATACATGACTACTTTTTGAGATTTTGCCGTACTAGATGTGACGTGAGCTATGTTCCTTTTCCCATTTGTAGACTTAGAGGTTTACGTCCACTTTGTTTGAAAATATGCTGAAGGGCGTTCCGAACGACCCTCCCCATTTTGGAAGGCAGCGTCCTCACCCAAACCATTTTGCTAAAGACGTCAATGCCGGTGAGCAAGTACATTATTTGTTGAAACTTCACATATCGTTGCGATCGGCTTACTAGAGACACCACCTACTTGTTGAGAAGAAACGTTTTTACTATGGGTTTGTGTAAAGCGTAGGCGTCCTGTGCACAAAGCCATTTCCGTACTTTGGCTGAATATTTCTTGGACGCTTTTATGAGCGATGACACCCCTGAAAAACCTGCAGGATGCGCAGGGTCATAGTATATATCTGCCAAACCACCCTTTAGGCCCGGAAAGGCTGGCACCTGTTTTCTTACATCCTTTTCAATTTCTTCTTCTTTGTCTTCAGTGATGGGCGTATTGACGGTGTCTATGGATTAGGTACAGGCGTGAGATCTTTAATAGGTGCTAAGCGTTCCGGGTTGACAATGCATTGTTTCAAGACCTTTATTTTTTGAAGCGTCATGAGAAGCCCTTGCCACCCCATTGGATCACTGTGTCTTCTTGCTCTGACCATATCGTTGACCAGATCCACAATATTGGATCCTCAGCGAGGCGTGTCATGAATTCTCCTCTCCTCGTATGCGTTCCAAGAGATGCTATCCTCAGAAATAATATGCTCGAGTAAAAGTTCGGGTTTTTGGCGTGGCTGAACATGTACAGTAATGAGTACCACTTGAATGGAAAATATTGACTCGTCAGTGGGGGGGATGGTGTTTTCAGATGGCCAAGGTTATCTACTGAAATATAGATACCGTTATGACACTTGTTGGTTTAAAGTTCATTTAGAATTGTCGTCGTGTTTTGAAGCGAGAACTTTTTTCCATTTCCTTGTCCAACTCTGATACCACTAGATTGGTGGCACATGCCACTTCATGGTGGTGTATTCGATTTTTATTCTGCATACTACCTTCGTTTGACCAACTTGTGCAATACCTTCTTGTGAACTTATATCTTTGTCTTCTGCACGTTTTTTAGCTGAATCCTCTAGTTTAAAATGTTTTATGCACATTGGCAAATAGATGCAATCAGTTTCTTATTTGCCGTTTTGAGCGAAGCAAGCCTTGGCTGAGGTTTCATGCGATGCATCGCAAGTGACAGAGGGGCTTGCTTTAACAACTTGGAGCTTATAGCTATTACATGATCTGTAATTGAAGGGTGTCAGTGTTATTATAGCCTTTGCGAGGTAGGTACACACAGCAACCGACAATAACTGTTTTATGGGTTCTATAAGGGAATTATTCAGGTGTACCTTGCTTGAAATCTAGCAAAATATACCAGTAGCATCAGTGTAAGCCTCCTGTAAAACACGTTGGTTTTCAGGGAAAGCCTGGCGTGCAAAGTGTCTGAGTTTTATCCAGCGGATTTTTAAACAACATGACATAGTGGACGTTTAAGGAAATGTTTCTTTGCACCTTACCATGATGGAATATTGTTTGTGTAAGGTACATAAGTGGCGCTAATATTTTAATGTTGACATCCTTTAATGAAAATATTGATGACCACATCGTTGGCTTCCTGTACCAAGTCGTCCAGGATGAACAGTTGTGGTCAGAGTCATCATCCATTTTCAGCTGGCCCTTACAAAATTTTACACGGGGTCCTGGCCCGTTCTGTCCGAATCCCAATTGCCATAAAAAAAATACCGTCTTTTTTTTCAAATAGTTGGCTACTGAAATTATAGAATCTACAGAAAATGGATCGTCCGGCATATTTTATAGCCACCATCTTGGAAAGTACTACGGTTCAAAAAAGTTACCCTGACTTTTTGTAGCCCCTAAGGGATCAAGAATCATAATTTCATAAGTAGATTTACATACACGAAAATCCTACGGGCTTCTCCCTTCAGGGACTGGACTACAGGTCTACTTTAATTATGTATGATTAAAGTAGAATTTAGAGTAGATGTAACCACATTTGCTTCGAGAAAAATTGAGATAACGGTATTTGAACCTGAATTCCCTATCAGAGGAAAACCAGACTAAATGAGCCTGACATTTATCCTACGTGTCCACCGATGCAACTACACTACCAAACTAGCTACTCAAATTTAATTTCAACGTTTAAGCTCCAAAAACACAAAAAAAATTTAATGCATGGATTAAAAAATCAATAAAATATACTTTAAGGTTAATAAATCATTTACTTTTCAAAGTGTTACATATTAATTATAAAATATTCATCTTGTCACTTGTATACTCCACATACTACACTACAATATGTTTTGGAATAAATGTACACTTTGTTTATCATGAAAGGTAGCAAACTTACCTTGCCTGTTTAAACTATGGTGTAGCTTATAAGTTAGGGCAATAGTTCCATAAGATAGGCCATCAAGGTAAGATTGCAACCTCTCAGCGTTAACAAGTGTACATACCTTAATTTGATTGATAGGTCACAAAATTTTAGTTTTCATCAAATAGAGTATATGCTTGTACCCCATGAAATATTACATGAATGAAGAAAAATAGATGCATGTATATATACAAGACATTAATATTCATAAATATTGCGTTCAAAACAATTCTAAGATAAAGTATTGAGATGAAAAAGACTATAAAATATGTGACTCCTATAAGTTTGGGAAAAATATGGAAAACTGTGAAAAAATCTCACGTGAAAAAGAAAATAGTGAATCTAGTTTGGATTCAAACTTCAACCTCTTAATGACTATCAATTCAATTTATTGCAAAAATGATGTCCTATAGCACGTTATTCCCGGTGCGGGGAACAGGGCTTAAGGAAATACTTGTTTAGTAATAATATTTGATGATGGACTCACATTTACGGCCAGTTCTGTCAATAAACACGTATTCTCCAGCAGCAAGATTCGGGTCGGGATCCAGCCCTGAAACACAGTAAACAGTTCTTATTATCATTGTTACTGCAACTATCATCATCATCACAATCGTCACCGCGTCCTACTACCTGCTCAGGCTATACGCAATTATAACTAATTTAATGGGGTAGGGATCAGGAAATAAATATTTTATAGGTAATCTACCAGCATTTGCGTGGAAGGAATACCAGTGAGTACGATTACTATTATTATTGTTAGTAATAATAAAAATAATAATAAACATTTTTAATGCATTATAATTACTCTTCATGGTATATACTGTATATGTACTGTAGCTGCTAAATACTCTAAGTTACACGGGTGGGTGATTTTACTCGTCACATATATAAGACAAGTATATTTATATTTATAACATATTCTAGATGACAGTGAGGACTGCAATTAGCTTTATTTCTAACCCACTTTGGTGGCCGCATGGTTTAAGAGACTACGCAAATGTGGGTACACTTCCTGTAAATTCGATCTTATTCATCCCTAAAACATTAAAGTAATTAATAGGTAAGCAGATATCCAGAACGGGTATTGAGAGACGGTACTCGAAATAAAACATCCTAGAGAAAATACTATTTCAACCAATTCAGTTTGACATGTGGAAACTAGCATTATGGTATGGTTGATGTGTTTATATATAGATACAATCTAATCGAGCTGAGTGGCCTGCTGGAGGCTTAGCACCCCAATGCTCTACCTAGCTTTGTGCTGAGCAATCATTCACTTTTTACTTTAGGACAGAGCCTCTAGAAAAATGTGGCTATATATAGTATAAAGGAGCCTATGGTATCAACACTTTCATCATAGACTCTGCTTTAAAATAACTAGCGATGTAACATGGTGTCCCTGAGGACAATATGAACATGAATAGATTAATGTTGGAGCAGGGCCATATGAACATGAATAGCTTAATGTTGGGGCAGGACCATATGAACATGAATAGCTTAATGTTGGAGCAGGGCCATATGAACATGAATAGCTTAATGTTAGAGTAGGGCCATATGAACATGAAGTGTTCGAGTAGTGGCATGCTAAGTTAAAGGTCCAGGGCTCAATTTTAATTTTTTAACAAATATTTGAAAAGTGTTTGTGGACGGAACATAAATAATGCCGAATTTCCATGTATTTTGATCCAACGGTTTTAAAATACCACTAAAGTGTTTAAATACCGTATTTATATTAAGTAAATTTTTGATCTGTGCACTCAGTGATTCTCAGTTTATAGAAGTATTGTTAAATGCCAAAATAAAATTAAACACGATTTGGTAGTTGCTTGGTATGAGACATAAAATAATGGATTGCCAATGATGGAAGTTCAGGGTTGAAACCCTCGTCAGGTGTTGTGAGTTGTTTTCACTAAATTACATACCACATTCTTTCCAAGGAAATGTGAGTATATTTCCTCAAAAAACAGCCTACATTATCTCTAACACAATAGTGTATTAGCGAACAATCCAAACGAGGGGTAAGACGTGGCGCATTAAATAAAATAAAATACAAATGTATTTTGACGCGATATCAACTTGAGTTGACCCAAGTATAGACCGGCGAGATGAAAGCTGCCTCTCCCCGCACCTGTCTCTAACCAGATCTCAGACACCAGGGTGCAGTGATCTCATTACGATCAAAATAAAATAAAGTTTCCCGGCCAACCGGACAAATTTATTGACGACAACGGCCTGGAACAGGCAATAAGATGGAGCCTAGCTCCAAACCCGACTAGCGGCATTTGTTGATTCATGAAGATGTTCGTAAAATGTGATAGTCACTTAATTGTCCCAAAAATATATTTAATGGTGTACGTAACAAATGAGAAGTTGGAGCATTTTATCGACATGTAGTGATAATTCCGTTGGGATTGCTGTGTTTAGAAAATCAAACTGATTCTCATTTTTATCGACGTTTAATGTGTGATGTCACAGTTTAGAGGTTAAAATGTATGTTTTGAAAAACAGGCCTAGTCTTTCTCAAAATAAATAAAATTAATATTTTATATGGTCACAACAGTCCGCAAGTTGGCAAGGCCCTTAACCTGTTGTGAAACTAAATAATATACATGGTTTCAGAAACACTCCACCAAAGAGCATAACGCTCAGTTCCACATTTCAAAGTGCTCCATGTATATAGCTATAGCTCAGAAACTATAGCTTTTATAAAAATATAGTCTATACAAAAGAGTTTTATTTTTAATGGTACTACAACTTCACAAGTACAAGTAGTTTAATTTCTCCAAAAGTTGTGGAGATACGGTCAAGAGTGGAAATTTCAGCTTCAGTAAAGTAGCCTTATCTTTTTCATTGAAAACGAGAGTTGCCATTTTGTTTGTAATGTTAAACAATTTCTAAATACCAATTTTAGCCAAAATAGTTCAAGGGAAATATGAGAAAACCAATTTGGTATCTTTTTGCCATTCAATAAACTACCCTTAATTTTAGGGTTAGTCTAATTCCAAAGATCCCGAAGGGGAAACTTATGAACACCCTGGATATAAACTTTTAGTTCAATCAGTAAAATGGCTTCGGCTCTATGCAGACATACAGATATACAGACATACAGATATACAAACATACAGGTAGACAGACATACAGGTAGACAGACATATAGGTAGACAGACATACAGGTAGACAGACATACAGGTAGACAGACATACAGGTAGACAGACATACAGGTAGACAGACATACAGGTAGACAGACATACAGGTAGACAGACATACAGGTAGACAGACATACAGGTAGACAGACATACAGGTAGACAGACATACAGGTAGACAGACATACAGGTAGACAGACATACAGGTAGACAGACATACAGGTAGACAGACATACAGGTAGACAGACATACAGGTAGACAGACATACAGGTAGACAAACATACAGGTAGACAGACATACAGGTAGACAGACATACAGATAGACAGACATACAGATAGACATACAGGTAGACAGACTTACACAGGGGCGTATCCTGATTATTTTCATAGGGGGGTCATAATTATAAAACACATAGCTACTTACAATGTTAGAATTCTGTTTAAAGCCATTTAATAGTTTCTCATTCATTTCTTATCTTATATATGTCTTAAGCCGTGGTCATCCTCTCCAATTTTCAAAAATCAGATAGTTTTTATAAACTATTTGGAGTGGCCCTTCTTCAACATTTTTTTTGAAAAATGGTTCACTCTAGAAGCTATGAGTCGTCTTCGACTTGATTTTTAAAAAAAATAGATTCTTTTATAAGCCAATTAAAGTGTTCATCACCTGGAACTTTTTGAAATTGGGATGCCCCTCGAAGCTATTTAGAGTGATTCTCACCTTAATTTTTTATGATAGTTAGATACCTATAGAAGATAATCTTTGAAGTGGTCTTTCACCGATAAAATTTTGAGAATTAGATTCTTTCAGAAAATTCAGAATTTGGAATTGTTCTCCCCAATACATTTTTGAGATTTGGATGGCCTTGGAAGCTATTTAGAACTTTCCTCCCCTGACTTTTTGTGCCAGTTAGATGCCTCTAGACTAGAAGTTATTTGAAGCGGTCTTCTCCGGCAAATTTTTGACAATAGAATGCATCTAGAAGTCATTTGTAGTTTAATTTAAGGCCATGTTTCAGTTTCATATTCGATAATATAAGAGAATTTGAAATATATCTAAGTGGGGAATTTACTCCAGGGAGGGGCAAATTATTTCCAAGGGGGCAAAGTCCCCCACAGTTCTGCCACTCCTGCTGTCGACACATACTCTATATTCGGTATTTGAGGATGAACTGCTCTCAGGCGATTATTAGTCTTCTTTGATGTGTGGTAGTCTACCGTCTCTATACGGAGCGATGTTAGTTACTCGCTATGCATGACCAATATTATTATATGAAAACGAATATTTTTTCCACGCTTGCCTGATTTATCATGGACAGATAATGCACGTGTGAGCCCGGCTTAAGAGGTGTCTGCGCGTAAAACGAATAAAAATAGTATAAACTTTATTTGTGTTGTATTTTCTATCTAAAATTTGAACTTTCATATTGTTTTTTATATTAATTTTCTAGCCTTCACAAGGGGGTCAACTGACCCTTTGACTCCCCCCCTTGAATCCGTGCCTGTACATACAGATACACAGACAGACATACAGAGACACAGACATACAGATACACAGACGGACAGATATACAGACGGACAGACGACATCGTGAAAACAACATTTTTGGATTCAGGTGTCGCGAAACGTTGACATTTATCAAAATCTCTAGTTCAATATTTTGGACACTCAGAATAATTCTTTCTCCGAGGACTCGAGAGAAAGTAAGAAGAGTCGTTTGATTAATTCTCATGAGTGTCAAAAGAACTAGTTCCTAAACAAATGAAATGGTATGTTTATCAATGGGCCTAAGTTATGTATTAAATATCCCTTCAAAAGATAAGCACCAGTTGATGTTGTATTGGACATTGCCAAGCACGTTATATTTATTGCACTTTGTATGTGCACTATGTTTACACTCAGAGGTACAGTCTTACCTTGACGAACTACACTATGGCTGCACCATAGTGGTAGCAACAGGAAAGGTAAGACTTCTACCTTTCAGTGTAAACAAAGCGGAACTACTACTGATATAGAGAATAATAAAAATATATGAGGAGTAGCCTCAGATTTATAAACAAAAAATGTAATATATACAGTTTTAATTAATACCACCAGGGTGAGCTAGGTTGACCATCCCTCATTATAGACTAAGAGGTGCAAGTTTATTTTATTTTACCCTGCTCATCCTTTTTCCACCTATCCAAGCAAATAATTTATTTAGATTTATAAGTAAATATTATATCTAAAGGCCAACTAACTAAAAGGGACAACTCTAATTTCAATATGATATATTCTTCTGGAATAGAAAAAGGGTACATTTTAATTAGTTTCCAGATGCTCTATCAATTGAGCTATGGTGTTGAATAAAGCTATTAATGACCTTGTACCCCTTCAAAATTAAATATTTTTATTTATTTTTGTTTTACATATGCAAGTATATTTATATGGATGTATTTATAGGATGCAAATATAAATAAAACAATAACATACTAATAACCTAAACGAAATTCAATTTTGAAATCTGGGTTCCTATAATAGATCCATTCAAATCTACTGAATTGCATTCGATAGATTGCATTTGGGATTAAAGGTTAACTATATTAAAAACAAACAAATGAATTGATGTCGTTTGTGTGTGGTACAACTTTTGTTTCTATTCAATCAATTTTGCCAACCCCCCACATTATACCTCCCATCCCTACGTGCAGTTTTAATGTTGGTAGTAATGGCGGCCAATAGAGGTTGAGGAAATCGTGATCTGATTATATTGCAAAGGAAATGACACAGTTAGGAACTATTAGCTATTTCTTTTTGATTCTTTGAGTCGTAACTACCATGGAGACGCAAAGATATCTAATCTTATCCCGACGTTACCCTGCTCTTAAATGAACGAGGGGTCAAGGGTTCATACTTGGACTGTATATTGAACGTTCACGAAGATTTTCATCCACTCATATCCCAATGTGCTCTTTGGAAACAGTACATATTATCAAACTCTACTACCAAGAACCCTCATCACCAAATTAATATTTTGATTTTATGATGCCACCATAAAGGTCAAAGACATTGAGAATATATTTCTACTGTCCAGATACAAGCTCAATTGGTAGCACATGTGTCTACCAAAGTAAGGGCTACGGGTTCGATCCTTAATTTTAGGACTATAAATATATCATTGTGAGATCGTAATTTTGTCTTTCCCAGTGATGCGGTGACGGTCGGGGGACTAGATGTTGTGTCTGTTTTAAAATTATATTATATTTTCTTAGCTCTTAGGTTTCTCTTAGGCAGCAAGGTTGTTCCCGAAAACTATTCTCAGTGGTGGCTTGCAGCCTACTAAGAAAGTGTTGCCTATACCCTATTACATATAGGCTTGTGTATAATGCCATCAAATTGTGTTCTATAGCGAGAGGAGGTCACTAGAGTTTGACATTGCTTGGGAAAATGTTCAGCTCTTTAAATTCCAAGGGATGAATTCTTTAAGGCTTTGATAATAGTATTGAAGAAAAGACATATCTGGTCTAAAGATATCCAACGCTAGTGACAGATTCAACCACCGCGCACTGGAGTCGGTACGTGAGTATGAAAGCACTAGAATCGCTGTTATTGCTTTGTTGTGATTAATTAAATAATTATGGTTCTGGTGTTAGCGTCCTTTGTATGAGTTAAACATAGATGGAAACTTTAAAACGTGGAACATCTTTAGTACAAAACTTCCAAAACAGAAGAATTTCCGGAGAAATATAAAACACAATTTTTCCATCTCACATTTCTAGTTAAAAATTAATCATTTTTAAGAAGTAGAATTATTTTGGGGTGATTGGTGAGTGGAGAGAGGATTTAATAGAATGAGTAAGTCTACTTTTAAACCACCAATAATATTAATAATTTTAGAAAACATTCTAAGTTTGAGAGTAAGGAGCGTTATTTAATATAAGACTGTTTTTAATTACAAAATTGATAAGTCAAAGTAGTGTTAGTTTAAATGAAGTTAATTAAGGTAATTTGAATTATAATATTGGAAAGGAGATGTTGATAACTAACAAAAATAGGTGTTTTACGCAAAAAAAACTAAGCGTAAACTTACAATTAAACAGGTAATATACTATATATAATGGGATTGGTAAAAGGTTATGAAAGTGAAGTTATGATAAAGTTATCTGGATATTTTTTTATTTATTTAATAATATTAAACTGTTAACATTAATAAGTTAAAGACAAATAACCAACATATCTTATTAAATTCACTAGTGATCCTTTATAATCATTATTATTTTTATTATTATCTAGCACCGCGTCTTACTACCCGTTCGGGTTATACGCTTAAGTACTAATTACACTAATGGATTAGGAATTGGAAAGGTTGAATTTAGAGGAAGTTAACCCGCATTTGCGTGGAGGGAGAGTGGAAAACAATTTAGGGAAAACTACCCCAGTTCACCCGACCGAGATTCGAACCTCGATCTCCCCGTCCTCGGTGGTCTGGCTCAACACGACTGGCGCGTCAGCTAACTACGTCACCGAGGCGGGTGTTTATAATCCAATATGTCATAAACATTCTAAGCATAATAACAGATTTACTTTTGCAGACTTTATTTAGGTTAAATCACACTCAATATGATTGCTTAGTAATTATAATACATCTGGAAATGTAACTAAAAGTTGAAATAATAAAGATTGGATATGAAATATATTATAGCTTTTAAAATATATGTTATAACACATTAAAATATTAATGTTTTCCAGGTACGTAATAAAACTTACTATAAAATAGAAAGTTTGATAACTAATAAGACATATATTATTAAGTTCACTATACAAACTTGAGAATTTAAGATAAATAAATTAATAATCACGTAGTTGTTACTATTGTGATTTAGGTTATTTACTAATGAGATGATAGCTTAATATTTGCTAATCTAATATTGTTAACTTAAGACGATTGACCCTTTTCATTTGGCGTGAAAATGCATAGCCATGGGAACAAAGGGTAATCTTCAAGAATTTTTATTGTTTTGCCATTTTCTTTTCGGAAACGGTTTGTTAAAGAATAGAAGCATCTTGATTAAGTTATTCTTTTTATATACACACCTCCTCTATAATTTTAACAGTGATCAAACTATCGATAAAACTATCATTTTTCAATAGAAAACTGCCGGCTTCATAACAAAAAATAAGAAAAGTAACCATTAATAAACATAGATACATTATCTTAGAGGGGGTGTTGAAAATATTAACATAAACATTTCACTCGTTCTCTAGAAAACTTATATTTCTAAACGTATGGTTTTTCCGCAAGACCTCTCTGGTAGCTAGCGCCATCTTTGGTTTCCGTGATCCATCTGTTCTTGTTGGCGCGGAAGGATACTTTGGTCGGTTTTGAAGCCACGCCACGCCTTTCACCCTCCCAACCACCGTCCCACAAAATAGATTTTAGACTTGCACTCGATAGGGCCAAGGACCTTAAGGAATACTGTATAGTATTGGTTCAATTATAACTTGTATGATTCAAGTTACGTAACAAAACCTATTCACAAAACATATCTTATAACCAGTAAAACATATGTTGGTAAGTCACTATTCAAATTTGAGAGTGGTTATGGTGATAGGTGTGCATGCAGGAAGGTAGGTTGGAATTGCACATAACTCTGTGGATGTTGATGTTTTAATACGGCATAAGCAATTATATATTTCACATAATACGCCATTTTTCATATAAGAATGTATAAAAAAATTTATGTCTTTTAGTATTTATCTAGTATGTATTTATATGGTACATGTAAGTTTTCAAAACAAGAAATAAGTGAGTAGTTTCTAAATAATACACAGATACACCAGTAAAATATTATCTTGTGTATAAATAGATGATCTGACGTATTTGTATGTATTTGTATTCTCTGACCCCTAAAATGTATATTTACACACCGATATTGTGATCCTAAGTACTTTAGAAGCCGATATATTGGTAGTATACTTATATTTCAAAATGGCCAATATACAATTCAAGATGTTTGTCTAAAGAGGTGGTTCATATTGAAGATTGAAAGCTATGACGACCCTAAGTAGCACGTGAACGAGATTTGGTGGTTTTGTCCGGCGTATCCACGTTGTCAAGCTAAGCTGCCGTACTATGACCACTTGAGGTTAGATTAGAAGTCTAAGTTAACATTTAAGCTACCATAGAGTTTTTTATAATCTTGTAGTTCGGGCTACGCTAATATTCTAGGGGTGAATAAGGTTGAATTTAGAGGAAGTGCATCCACATTTGCGTGGAGGAAAAGTGTTAAACCATTTTGGAATAATCACCCTTTGACCACCCGACCACGATTCGAATCATTATCTCCCCATTATCAGTGCTCCAGTTTATTGCGAGTGTGACGGCTTAGACCATTCGATCACCGAAGTGGGTGTTTATACAAATGAATGACACACTAGCATGAAGGATATCCCGGATAGCTCAGTGAAGTTGTAGTCACTTAATGAGGCGATAAATTCAATAGTTGTTCACTTTTTATAGCAAAACAATTTTTTGTCTAAATCAATCAAACATGGCTTCAATAGAAACATAAGAGTTTATTTTTCATCACAACAGTTGTTGAATATCTTTCATGAACTTAGCCGTATTAGATAACAAACTTTTAAATGAAGAGAAAAAGTTGTCATTAAATCCCGGAACATCATGAAAGATATTCAACAACTGTTGTTATCAACAGGTAGAGAAAATTAAACTCTATGTTTGTATTGAATCAATATTAGATTTATTTCGTTATAAAACTGAAAAAATACTGATCTTTTCTCACGTCCCCTACATCCTCACCTTAATACTGGGTGGTCAGGGTTCAAATCCTTGGCTGGGTGTCATTTTTCTATATTCACACAAATACTCCATCAGAATACGTGTCTGTCCAAACGTTCACTTAAAAAACTATTACTTTCATTGAAAGGGACAAAGCTCGTCTAATCTAGTTTGTAGTTTTGGGGAGGCCGGTGTTCAAATCTCAGCCAGGTATTCTCAAGATTTTCTTTTCCTCGCAAATGGTTTCTCCCTCTCCCTCGAAATAAACGCAGGTACATTTCTTACAAATCTTACTTTACTAATCCCTACCTTACTAGAGTGATTGAATGCTGATAGCGGGGACGAGTAGAAGGACAACCTTCAAGAACACTTTGATGATAGATTTTTTTAGATTAGTACGTTAAAAACAAATAAAATTAATCAATTAATAAAGTTAGAATATATTAATGGAAGTTTACGGGTATTAGCGTGGTAGGGGTATGAAAAAATCTGCATTTAATTACCCTAATAGGTGTATAACCCGAATGGGTAGTAAGACACGGTTCGAAAAAAACCTACTCTGATAGGACAGGAATAAAGACGATGATCGGAGTTAAATAAACCGACCCTTATTGGTGTGAAGGTAAGGCGGAAAGCTACTTAGGAAAAAATACCCAAGTATAACAGACAGGAATTTGAACTCCAAGCTCCCGACCCTGGAAAACCAGACTAGATGAGCTTGGCGTATAAACACACGCCCACCGATGCAGTCACTTATTTTGCTCCTTGTTTTACTTCCTGTCGGGACTGCATGCGTTTAACTCCGCTAATGGACACATAGAAAATATACCATAGAGAGAAAATCTAAGGTTAAAATATTCAATCTTTCAGCTTTTGGTTTCCCAGAAGCGTCATATTTCTATGGTAACCAGTTTAAAAGATCGTTGCCAATGTTTACTTTATTTTTCATGATTCATTGAGGAGTTGAAGGACTCACAATAGACTTGGTCAATAAATAAACACAGGCACAAGCACATCTACCTGCTAGATGGAGGGGGCGGGGTAGTAGTTAAAGCGATGGTATTTATAGTCGCTAAAAAAACCTTCCAAACTCGTAGAGTCATTAGTTTATCTACCATCTAGTATTGGTTTTAGACCAGAATAAAAATGTGTGTGTATATAATTTTATGGCTGATCTCAAATATTAAGAAAATATTTTGTTTTAAAATGTTTTACTTATTAAAGTTGGCCTACCACCAACTTTAAAGAAATATCCTTCCCTAACACACTGTTATTTATTATGAGAATGATAGTTATGAAATTTTAAAACCACTAAAATAGTATTTTGTAATCATAAAATGTTCTGTTGTTACATTACTAAAAATAACTCCCCATTTGTGTGATAAAGTCCCAATTTTTGTGAGAAAGTCTAGTTCTATGTTTCTAACTATTTGATTTTATCTATATACATTTCATTACGTGGAAAATCGTTGAAAATGAGATAATTTCACTTTTTAATGATCTTTACTATCATAAATCTTAATATGAGTTGCCTAGAATCAAACTGCACTTTCTCCTAAATTATCGCAAATGAAGTAATTGAATGTTTCAAAGAAGAATTTTCCAAGGACTATGATAATATGATTGATTAGTGTCAAACTGCACTTCATCCGCATTAAACGCTGTGGTGAAATCACCACTTGGACACAAACTGCACTTTCTCCCGTGGATACAGTTCAGAATGGTTCCAAGATGACCATTGGCCAATCACAGCTTCCCATTTGCTACCTATTGTTCTCTTGCTTGCAGTCAGCTGTGTTAAGTTCATTGAATGAGTTTTCTGTACGTGTTGTGATGTTTTATACTTTATTTTATGTGCTAAACATTGAATACTGTCCTTAAACTACGTTAAATGGAATTGAGTATAAGGCCAGAGGATAAAAATTGTCGAGAACCATCACATACTTGACGTGAACCGTACTTGAAATAACTCGGGAGTTCTGGACGTCTGCAAGGCATTTCAGTGCTTCGGTAGGCCAACACCTTAACTATAGTGTATAAATACATTGTAAGTATTTTCATTTTAAACGAACAATTAAATTTAATTAAAAATTAAGTTTCCAAAGGCCAAAATTATTTTAATATTGATGAAGGGGGTAAGAGTGGGTTTCATGGTTTTGAATATAATAATCTTAGATCATGTTCAGGAAGGGGGGGAGGGGTAGAACATCTAAATAGTTTTCAGGGGAATTGCCACCCCTGGGTCAATACACAATAGGCAGTTTACTCATTACACAAGGACATCACATCTAATTTACAATTAACACTTTATATTGATTGTAAATAAGAATATGACGTGTTTATTTTAATGAGAAAAATTTACTTAAAGTTAGTTTACTTAAAACTATTTTTAAAATTTTCTCCTAATCTATAATACACAATATGAGAAAGTTTGTGTGATTGTGTTGCACTATTTATTTATTTAGAAACTCTCAGCCAAGTTTATATGGGCAGTGTTTTTGAAACATGCTGTATATTTGAACTATGTACCGTACTTAGGAAGTAAGCTTACTGCCCATTGTGTATTGACCCAGAGGTGGCAATTCCCCTGAAAACTATTTAGAAGTTCTACCCCTCCCCCCCTTCCCGAACATAATTTAAGATTATTATATTCAAAATCATGAAACCCACTTTTACCCCCTTCATCAATATTAAAACAATTTAGGCCTTTAGAAACTTATATCTGTAAATATAAACACATATATAAATCAAATTGTTCAAATTTATTTTTCTTAAATTAAATTTTTTATTTTTTTGTTGCAAACTGTTCTAAAATTATTTGTAGTTTGTAAAAATAAAAACTTTTTTCCTACTTAACATGAAAAACAATCCTTAAGACCCATTTTTATCTCAATCTTCAAGGCCAATTCCGGAAAAATTTAAATTTTCTACAATTTGTCGTAAGAAAACTACCGTTACCCTCATAAATTAGTTTACTTTAGAAAAATAAAGATAGGCCTACATTAGTATTAATCATGTAAAATAGTCTTCCGATACCCGTTTTGAAGAAAATTGTTAGAATTAGTTTTTTTTAAATCCAATTTTAACAAAAATCAATCATCAATAAACAATTTTTTTTTAATTTTTAAAGAAAAAACAAATAAAATAAAATCTGAACCAAATTGCTAGACTCATTTTTTAGAAATATTTTAATAAAGAAAAAGTAGGTAATCAGTAAGCTACCTTTAAAAACAAATTTTCCCCCAAAAAAACTATACAGTTTCTTTAACCATGTTTACCTTCTAAGCAAAATCATTCGCACCATTTTCAAAATGTTAGTATTAAAAATAACAATTATTAATTAATTTGAGAGCTAGGGTCAGATCAAAAATGTCTTCCCAGGGTCTGCTCTTTAATATCTAAATATCAATTTTGAACCAAATCCGTCTAACCATTTTGAATCCGTGGCTAGGTACAGACAGACGGACAGACAGATAGACAGACATACATGGGGGCAGACATGGAAACAGAAATTATGGTAAAATCCACGTTTTTAAATTCAGGTTTACATAAAACGTAAAGATTCATCATTTTTTCGAGATCTATTTTTTTTCAATATTACAATACTTTCTCTCAATAAGAGAAAGTTAAAACAACATATTCCCATATATTTAATCCAGTTTACATGAAATTTTTGTACATTAAATCACAAATATGATTTCATTTTAGTGATTTTTCTTATGTTAGTGAGCCAAAGGCTAGCCACAATTTTAAAAATATCAATATAATATTCATTTTTATTTCTAGTTTAACCAATCTTGGTGGATACCTAATGTAACTAACTCATCATTAAAATTTGATTATTTAGTTTTAATGTTTCATATTAACTTTATCAAGTGCCTTTAAAATTCTGTGAAAAGGTTAATTCATTTTATCCAATTTCAACCATACTCGATGTCATTACTATAACAGTTTTTAGGATTCCTTAAATATGTCAGACAATATTGTAAACTATAGCCACGAGAAGGTTGTCACAAATATTAAAATTAATTCAAATGAAAATAATTTGACATTTTGAAATCAAGCTTGGTGTACACACAGTGTTTTTTTAAAACTAATTTATATTTTATGATTTTGGTTCCTGTGGACCATACTAACCATTTTAATGGAAGTGAAAATTAAATGTATTTTATAGAAATTCAAACTTAAGTTAATGACGCTTAAAATGAATTTATAAAATATTTAATTTATTAAAATTTTACTACTGTGACTCACATTAGTTTGATTGATGTTGTGCAAGATATTGAAAAAATAATAAATGTATTCAATTTCAATGAAGCTCTGTAAACATCACAGTTTGGAAAAAAAATTAAATGAGGCATGGCACTAATAATTTTATTTAATCAAGGTTTTAATTATACTTGTTAAAGTAAAAGTATTTGAACCACCATTCCATAGAATCAGTCTATTGAAATGTGTTCAAAATATTTTAAAATATGAGCCTTGATTGTACCTAGCCGGTCCTCTCCGAGCCCTCAGATCTGAGCCCAGTAGTCCACAGACTCCGAACGCATGGAACCACAATTATTTGATATTCATGCTCGTGTGTGTGTGTTTATGGGCCTGAGACGGGGTCGGGGGGTTTCATAGAAAACACACGCTATGTGGGATTGTAAATAAAGTACTAATTAATTACTGTCACGTTAAATACAGATATTTCCCATTTTTGTGCGGAATACCTTAGTATCTTAAATAGGTAAACCTACACATGAACGTTATAAATCCAATGTTAAAAATACTATTTTAGACTATCTTGACGATATCACCTATTTACTTAAAGTTTCTACTATCATAGTTTAAGCCCTACCAATACTTTTTTTTTTGTATCTTTAAGTTATGCGTGTAACCTACGTGGGTGAGACGTGATGAAAATAAAAATCAAGTTATTTTTTAGCACCGTGTCTTACTACCAATGATCTCTATAAAAATAACTGGGTGGACATCATTGGCTGCCGCCTGCAAACCATTGTGGGAGAGAAAAGGAAATTTTCGGGAAACAATTTCTCTCCTACACAGATATAAGACAATGAGGAACTTTGACATCGTTCGCTAATTTTTAAGATGAATATTTGATTATGATTAATCAAATAAAATTAAATGTTTTAGTAAAAAGTTTGACTAACATAACTAAGTTCATTACTCTTGAGTTTTTTGTTTAAATAAGTGGATGTAGGTTAATATAGTAATAATTCCTACAAGCCTATAACCTAAATGATTGATTGAAAGTAGAACTTCTAAGATCTTGCCATTCGAACAAATGTGATAAGTTTTAGCTACCTTATTTCATTATAGCTATCGAATATTCAACATAATATGGTTTATAAAACTATAAACCAATAAGATCCAACTTCAATATATTGCAGTCTTGGCAGAAAGTAAACAACATGGGTGATAGCAACATATTTTAATGTTTTAAAGATTGTATTCCTATTTGTACAATATTACATGTAAAAGTGAATTGTATACCGTTTAATAAATGTTTCTTAAACCAAGTGTGGTATAGTACATCACCATTTTCCTGTTTAATTCACTAGAATTATGTTTTCGCACATTAACATTGAACGAAACCATTAACTCTGTCCCCTCACAATCAAGCAGACGACAAACTTGACCGCCACGCTTTGATACTTTACAATGGTTGTGATGTCCATCCAGTGTAGAAATCACTGTTAGGTACCATTTCCAGTTACAAACATATGCACTATTTACACTAATGTGCTAGGGAGGAGTAAGGCTTAAATTAGTGGAAGTAAATCCTCATTTTCGGGGAGGCCGAGTGTAAAACCCGTTATAAAAAACTCCCTCAGTACACCTGACCGGGATTTGAACCCTGATCTTGCAGTCACTGAAGTAGATTATCCACAAGTTTTTTTTTGTTCCATTCCTCCCGTCTAGCTAGCTATTTGGCCTATTCGCATACAAGTAATATGAGCCGCTTTAGTGGCCGCATAGTATAAGGTACTACTCTCTCAGAAGACTAGACTGCCGATGATGGGGAGATCAAGGTTCGAATCTCGGTTGGGTGTACCAATTTTTTTTCCAAAATGGTTCTACCCTCTCCTTCCACGCAAATTTGGCTACACTTCTGATAAATATCACCTTCCTCAACCCTAAAACCACTAACGTAATTAGTACAAAAGCGTATAGCCAAAACGGGTAGTAATACGTGGTCCTAAAAAAGATGGAGTGAGATTGTTTAATTATTTAGGAAAATACGCCTTTAGTAGACTACATTCATCCATGATTCTAAGCCCCACCAGACAGATTAAATGAGCCTGACACTTAGATCACGTGCCCAACGGTGAAGGTTAGTCCTAATCTAAATGTAGGCTATATGTAATTATAAATATATACATTCATTCGATTTAATTAAACAAATGAGTTATATGAGCAGCTACATCGTTAAATTAACCATTCAAAGCTTTCATCAAACACTTTTTTTTGTCTCATATCTTACTACCCGTTCGCCCTCGTCGCATATTTACAGTAATGGAGAAGGATAAGATTATGTATAGTTTAAAGGAGTTACTAAAATTAGCGTGGATCGAAAGCGAGAAGCCATTTATGGGCTAAAAATGTCAGAACACCTGACATGAATTTAAACCCCGGTCTTTCGCCCCCGATAAGCTATACTGGAAGAGACTAACAATTTTTTTTGCGTGTCTATTGGTATAGGTACCGTATTGTTACCACGGGGAAGCTAAGAAAGCAAATATTGAAGTGTATTTCCTTACCTTAGAAAGGAGTCCAATGAAATCGAAATCTGCTCAAAATTCACACAGCCACTATTCAACACCGGAACGACTCTCAACTATTGTATTGATTCGACAGTATGTGGTTCATTTAGTAAGCCTCCGATAAAATGGTATGTAGATTGGAACGTTAGACCAAAAGTCCTGAGATTGATTTCCTATCCAAACCCCTTTTTAAAGGTATTTTAGGTCTTTATTAGCATCATCACCCAAATATACTGTGCTGTAGTTCACAATTCACTGCAACCACTACTGATATAAACAGAGTAATTACTTGATTTTAATTACACAGTTTAAAATTAATGTAACCACATTTTTTAAACGTAGAATAGCTTAGGCCAACACCAAATGAAACATATTTTTTTCAAGAGATATAATATATTATGGATTAAAATATTTTACAAACGCGTGTAAAATATTAACATAACATTTATAAACACTTGTTTGGAGTCGAATTAAATTAATTTGAAATTAATCAGTAAAATAAAGTGAAACCACGTTGATACGATTATTTTAGAGGCTGAGAGTTATCTCCTAGAGGTTACAGGTTCGATCACTATCACTATCACATGCATAGGTGTACACGTGGGAAAATGTGCCCTTCTCATTTTATTTGATTTACTAGAGATATAGAGGTCAGGACTAGAATCCCGGCGGTCTGTAAGGAGATGGTATTTTATGAATAATTTTCCACTCTCTTCACGCGAATACAAATACATTTCCCTTTAGAGTGTACCTTTTTATTGCCGACACTATAAATGTAGATCTGCGGTCACAAACGGTTATTATGAGACGCGAAATACCAAAAAAACTATCTTAATTAAAATATATATTTGTTCTTCGGCGAGAACGTTACACACGAAATGTAAGGTTACACTCAAACATAAACACCTTAAAAAAATCCTTTGTCAATCGAAACACAATTCATATGTATGTTTTAACAACTAGATCACGTGTCACACGTCACCATTAAACCTTAACTGAACTGCTTGTTCCACATTGTTACACTGAGTATGGGTGTTGGGAGGGGAGGGGGGAGATCAGTCATTACGATGGAGGGGGGGGAGAGGCTGGAGGTCATATCCTCTACATAAAGAAAGAAAAAAATAGAAAGAAAACAAAGTCACAAAGGGATAAATAGTAGATTCAACTCAACTTGAAATATCCCGACTCTGAGTTCAATATTAACAAACTTTATTCGCTAAAGGATTCACTGAGAGATGAGCGAGGGAAAAGTTTTTTACTTGGAAAACATTCGATTTAAATGGAATATTACATGGAGATATCTCAATTTTTAAAAATTCCTCTTAATTTTAACGTGTTCTAATGAAGCTAGCACCAGAAACATTAGACCCTCCTAGCGATTTCATCTCACACAAACTTACCAGCCAGGTAGTAAGAGTAAAATGAGTTGTTAAAAAAATACCGGACAGTTTTCATATTTACTGTTTGGTTTCCGTCACTGCGTCTTACTACCCATCCGGAGTATGTACTAATTACTAAGATAGACTAAATATGGGTAGCCTCAGAAATAGTCCCTTAAAAGTATCCAATTAAATATAGAGTAGTCAACATTGACAAACCTGCTTCGGTGGCCACATGGTCCAAGGCAGCATTCTTGCAATAGACTGGACTGCCGATGACGGGGAGACAAGGGTTCGAACCCCAGTCGGGTGTTTCCAAAATGGTTTCCCTCTCTCCCTTAACTAAAATTCGGGTACACTTTCTCTAAATTAAACCTTCATCACTAACACATTATCAGCATTAGTAAATATGGTTAATGGGTAGTAAGACGTGACTTTGTCTTATAGCTACTAACCGTCCGACGTACCTGACAGCGCTAGACGCGGGCGCTAGCGTATGAACACATGAAGAAAGACTTACTAACGTTTTATTTGTCCAAATAGGTCAATTCGAATTTTAAACTTGTATAATGTTATGACTTGTTTTAATTTTACCTGTTCAATAAATTTAAATTCATTGCATACCAGTGTTGACTGTCAATTATTTCGTAATATTAATTTACACCTCTATGTTAATAACTACCAGCAATTTATTAATTGCATGATTTTTTTTATCATCGCCTGTTCAGGCTATTGGCAAAATTACTTGAAAAAAAGAATGGTTATTTCTGTGAACAAATGAAAAAATGTTGACAAATATTACGTAAGCTAGAGGGGGGTCAGGTATTTGCTTTTTTTTTGCTTATAAGAGGGGGAGGGGTTGAAAATGGCCAACTATGTGCTTACGTAATAATTGAACGCCCCCCTAAAGAAACAAATTAGTGTGGGCCTTTGTAGACACGTTATAATCATAAATAATGCTTCAATGTTTTGTCATCAATAAGTTATTTAAAATAATTTTAAGATTGACCCAACATTTGTCTCCCACCCCCCTCCTTATCCTCCATGATTCCTATCTACCCCTCCCCCACCCCCAACACCACGCTCCCTTCTTATAACAAACTGTATTTTGAAGTATAATAGGCTCAAAGTGTCACCTATACAAATTAACCCCTCAACCCCAAGCGGGAAATGTTCATATCTAGGGACAACTAAATAATAATAATAATAATAATAATAATAATAATGCGTGTCTAGGCTACATCACGCGTAGCCAGTACTAATGTGCCGTTGCCCTGGAGAGCGTTGGGGTAATGCCCCTTTCGGGAAAAATACCCAAGGTATGAGAGCTGAAGCCGGGACCCCCGGGCTTGCTGTCAGATGCACTGACCACTACACCACGGAGCATATTGATAAAGTAGATGAGGGAGCTAGATAGGGGGAGGTGGCCCCCATAGCCTATTACATGTTCATAAAACTATCGAATTGTGTGTTAGAGGGTGAGTGGGGGGGAGGGAAGTATCGGCAAACGTTGTCAGCATATACTAGTTGCCTTAGTATTAATGATATACTAAGATTGTAACTAAAACAAACTGTGGTAATTAGAGTTGAAATCTTTCCAGATCAATGAATTATCTGGTAACTAGAATAGCCGATATAACCAAGTGAGGATGAGAACAAGTTGTAAGCGCTGATATTGTTTCATTGTACCTCATTTGACTGTTTCTGGTACTAAGCTTGACATACCCATGTCAGTTTGTAGGCCTACTATTTCAATAGATGGAATTAATACATTCCAGAAAAAAAAAATGAACATTTTACTAAATGGAAAATTATCTGTAAATTGTGATCATTTTCAGGAAAATTTTCCTCTCACATCTCTACACACACACGCAAATGCGGGTACATCAACTCCAACTTCTTTAAAGCTACAACATTAGCTTAATTAACAGCGCGAATTTAGTTAAGAGCAGGCATCACATGCCCATCAACCCTGTGATACAGTCGGCTAGAAATCGTAAATTTACACCTAATACAAAACATGGTTTGAATATTAAATGATATTGTGATAAAGAGTAAAGACTGGATTGAAAAGGCCGTTTTTGACAATTTTAGAATGGCTTCACAGTTAAGCACTGTGCACAAATCTTCATTCTGTCTTAATAGGGAGATACTGTAGTTATTAACAAGAAACTTTGTCCCCCATCATCACCGCTTAAAATTTCTAGTAATCGTTCAAATACGAATGCACTGCACACATTCCTGGCATATCTTGGTCTTTTATTTTCCCTTTAACTTCCATAGCTCGTGCGAGCCGGGGGTTGAGTTGGGTCTGCTGTGATGCAAGCTCAGGTTAGTTCTAAGAACTGGACAAGCAGAATAAACGATCAGTTCTTCTTGCGTAGTTCTCTGGCTCGAATCCCGTTGGTTGTACTAAGTTTGTTTTACTATAGTTTCTCGCTCTCCATCAACGCAAATATTGATGTATATATATACATCAACGCAAATATTGATGTATATATATATATATATATATATATCTTCTCATCTTGAACCTATTTCACTGTAACAATTAATAGGGCTGATATCCCGGAGTTGTAGAACCAAGCTGCGGTGAAGAACAAATTATATAGCGCGATGCAGTGCAAACGAAAAGCAAAAAAAGTATCTTCAGCTCGTTTAGTGAGTCAGTATTTAGTTGTGATGTGAAAGCTATTTTATAGTTCTATGTTCTCTCAAGTTAACTGTAGCTGGAGTATCTAAATCGACCGAAAACTCACCCGGTAACCTCCGAGCCATATTAGTCCATCCTCCTCCCTCCTTTCCCCTTCAACCCATGATCCCTGCTTTCGTCATTCTATATCTTGGTTGACCTTTAACCTATGAGAGCAGCGCGTGACCTCTGGCCTGTAGGATGACCCGTGAGAATCTGACGTTTGACCTTCTGAGTGTCAACCTCTTTGGCTGGAGAGGGGATACAGTGATTTGGAAGGAAAAGGGGGGAGCGGGGGTTATGTGAACACAACAACACTGTGAGGGACGCAACTCGCTTTGTCCGACAAGCCTTTTTGATTGTGACTTGATGCTGGGACCGCGTCTCATTTCGTTTGTGAGGTTTCTCTTTGTTATAGACACAATGACTCGCTCAAAATAAAGCTACTGTACTTTTATTTCGTTTTATTATGTAGACTACTGGCGAACATGTGTTCTAGAGGTGGAGAGAACTTAGCACCTCTCTATGATGATTTAATAAATAGTTGAAAGAAGCTCTGGCAGTACCCATCAATATTATCCGTACTACACGTCTACTACACGTCTACTACACGTCACAGGCTGCAGCCCGCGCTGTTATCTGACGTTGTGCAGAGCTTCAATCTGCCAAATCTGGGGTACAGACACGCTGCTTTCTGACGAATGATCATACTGCAGCTAAGTGGAGGGTGGAGGGATGACGAATGATCATACTGCAGCTAAATGGAGGGTGGAGGGCTGACGAATGATCATACTGCAGCTAATTGGAGGGTGGAGGGCTGACGAATGATCATACTGCAGCTAAATGGAGGGTGGAGGGCTGACGAATGATCATACTGCAGCTAAGTGGAGGGTGGAGGGCTAACGAATGATCATACTGCAGCTAAGTGGAGGGTGGAGGGATGTTATCGGCTACGTATTGGAAGCGGCTGTGCTCAAAGCGACCGGTGTTGGAGGCGACCACAAAAACTTTAATCATATTCAAATTTACCAAACATGTTTTTAACATTCATCTAAGCGAATGAGCTAGGTACGTTTCAAAAATAGCAGCTAAACAAAATGATTAAAACAATAGCTAGCCTAACCTAACCTAACATGACATAACATAACATAACATAACCTATCCTAGCCTAACCTAACTTTGCCAACCAAATCCAACGTAACCTAACCTGACCGACTTAAATCTAAGGAATTTGGTGGAGCTGCTATAAAACGAGACAAGACTTAAATAGAACAGAATAAACGAACTGATAACATATTCTGGGACCTCGAAAAGACGCAGGACTTGAATATATGTCTTAATGCATTGAACTACGTGCATAAATTAGATTAGAATTTTGTACTTATGTATCATGAACTTTGTACAATGTTTTTATTGTATTAAAAGTAATCGTTCGAGATTAAGCATCTGCAACTAAATTCAGTAAAGCAATAGGCTAGGTATGTAAAAGGAAAATAGATCATAGCATAATTTGGTCTCTTCCAACCTGACACAGTCTTGTTTTTGTTGGTTTACTTCGTACCGAAATGTCTCGTCAACAAAAGGATGAAGATTTGCTTATATTACAGGTTCAACCTAAGTTGAAATCTCTTATTGTTGAAAAACGCAGAAAGAACCATGTGTGGATGTGAAATCTAGGCCGTGTCTGAATAGTCCGTCTAAGGGCCCTTGGGAGCCATGTGCACTTTAAAGTTGCAATGGCGTCGGCTGAAAGGCCGGAAGTGATTTTTAATGGTGTCTGAATTCTCTTAAAGTGTACAATTGCACCCCTTATGGCGCACTTTACTAAGGGGCACATATGACTTGCCCTTTATCGCGCACTTTAGTTAAATTAGCTTTTTATATTGAATGAAAGTATTATATATTTTGTGAAAATGGAATAAAACATTCACATAATGTTAAATAAAACTAGTATGGTTTGTTCTTTGTTCATATACATGAAGTTAAACGGTTAAATTTCTCTATCTAATGTGAAAATCTCTCTCAAAAGGAACTTTATTTACGAGTTAAAAGATCTTCAGTAAAATTTGTTTGAGAATAATACTTTACATATATAAGTAAATTAATTAGGGCAATATATATATTTATATAATATACGTATATATTTAACAATTTCTCTACACATGCAAAAATGTTTGACATGCTCTTTGGTATCCCTGCGTACATCGCGCTCCTTTTGGCGCGTAGCTTTAATTTCTTTGTTTATTCAGCATTCACTCATTCCGGAGAAATGTTTAAAAACAAGAGATCAACATGTAAATTAAGTAATTTATTTTTGAATTCCTATAGGCCTATGTATTTATCTGGCAATATTTTTACATGCTTTAAAACAACTTGATATTAATGTAAGTTAGGCCTAGTTTGTCAGCTTCCCAAAAATTTTAAAGTTTATAAAACTGTGATAGGATTGACCATTTTTGGCGCACGTTTTCCAAATACGTTTTTTAACAATAACATATAAAGGGGTTAAATAAATAAAAACCATAGCTTAACCTCATTTTACTTTTGTCTACTTTTGATTATAATGCTCTTTTTTTATTATGATTATTATAAAATATCATCAACAGTATACAATTGATTTTATTCTTTACAGGGAAAGTAGAACAAACCTTAACGTTCGTAGAATTAAGGAAGATAAATGATAAATATGAATTTGCGCCTTAAAAAAAATATCACCTTTGACAAAACACTATCAAAATTCATTATCGTTGCCATGGAAACGCATGTTTAAGAATTAGCCACCAGATGGCTCTAGCTGTACATTGATGTCCAAAAACTATCATGCACCCTATGTACTTAGGGGCGCCAGAAACTTGTTTTATTAAAGTGCGCAGTAAAGTGCACAAGTGCGTAGGGGACAAACTATTCAGACACGGCCTTAGTATCAAAACGGAGCACCTTGTCACACAATGTGACGATAATGTCTGAATTAGATGCTGATGATTTCTGAAATTACCTATGAATGAATGAAGACTCCTGCAAGCATAATGTGTGTATTGTGTTTTAGTGGTTGACCTAGAAATATTGTCACAAAGGCCATCTCATCCCATGAGAAGATTTGTGTAAAGTGTAGAGCTTTCGAGAAGTTAGAAGCGCAGACATTGGATTAAAAGATATCAAACACATTTGCTATCAGTGCTGCAAGCTGATGGGGCCTTTCTAATACGCACTCTGCTCATTTAGCTAAATTACACAATCATCTTGCTTTGCTGAAAGGCGCCACAGCGTGCTACGTGTAATAATACAACCTCAGATCATGTTTTGGTTTCAATACAGGACCAGATATATAGCCGTGGATCCCGGGACTCTAAAACATTGAACATTATACAAATATTTTTATATTCAACATTATGATAGCTTAATTTTTTTTCCTTGAAACCCCTCGCCTATATAAATTGTTGTGATCAGTGTTCATTAACAAAAAAAAAAATCGAGATTTTGATGAATATTGAAATTTAATGACTGAGCATGAAAAAGTGTTTTTTTTATGGTTTTTTTTTATGTCCATATCTCTACCTAAAGCCGAAACCATTTTAACGATAGGGTTAAAACTTGAATACTAGGCTTTTAATAAAGTTCCCCCGAGGAACTTTTGGAATTAGCTATCCAACTCTAAAATTAAGGGTGAAAAGAGAAAGAAAAATCCACATATCTTGAAATCCACTTTAACAATTTTGATTAAAATATGTATTCAAGCACTGTTTTACATTATTAATAAATAATTAATTTTCCCATGAAAATAACTTAGAAGGCACTTTACATAAGCAGAAATTTTCAATTTCAAACCTTTCTCCGCAACTATTTGATATCCTAAGTACATTTCTATTGCAAATTGGTAGAGCTCTTAGAAATAAAAACAGCATTTAATTTTAATAATATTTTATAAAATTAATATTTTTTCTAGTTATACGCAAATATATTTTAAATAGTATTTTGGTAACGGTGATTTGAAAAGAAGCAACTGAACAACAATATGTTTTCTGTAGCAGTGTGAATTATTTAATGCTATATTTTCCCCCTCTTTATGTTTCTATAACAATGTATATTATTTTGTTTCACATATCTTATGAGTTACAAGTATAATTTTGATGAATGAGTGAGAAAGTCTATGCAGTGCAACGCACCATTTATTTATTTATCTACAAAATTAACTGTTAAGAGCTTAGTGTTAAAGATATTAATTAAATAAGTAAATATTTTCACACAAAAAATTAGATTTATAATTTGATAATCGATCACTAGACTTTTGGTGAAATAAGAACGATAGTTATGATTTGAGAATCATTCTGAATTTTTTTTTTTGCCGCATGTGCCATTAGGAAGTAATATTTTTTTCAGAAATAGATCAAAATTGATATAGCGGGCTATGATTATCTTTTAAAGACCTTATCATGAATGAAATCTAATGAGCCAAAATATCTGTTTGTACTAAAAAAAATTGTGGAGCCTCTTATTTATGGAGGCCTGGGTTTCACACTAATTTTGTATACGTGTAGACCACGCCTTTATGCCAATAGAGGCCATCCGCCTTTAACAAGAAATAAAAGATAAGGAACTCCGCACGGACTTTCTCGTCCCATTGTTTGAAAATGGAGATATTAAATCAAAGCTCGTAATATATGTGAAACGAAATAATATACACTAGCAAACCCAAGCATAAATTGCGCTATAATTACGTAAAAAAATTACTACTGGTTTTAAATTTTATAATATCATTTTTAAAGAATTATTGTCCTCATTTGTATATTTGGACCAACAAAAAAGATCGATATTGGGTCCACAAGGGTCAACACTTTTAATGAAAATCTAAACTTCAGATTAAAATTTTCGACATTTTATTAGGTATTGCACACATTCAGGTCATCGCTTTGCTATTAAATTCCTCATTTATATATTTTGACCAATAAAAGTTGTAGATATTGACTATTGATTCTAAAATGATAGAGATAGTTCATACAAATATTTCCCCTAAGAGGTTAAAAGAAAAAGAACATAAAAGTTTTTGAGAGACTTACTAATTATTAAATTACTCTATGGAATTAGAAAATTACTAGATGGCTGCAGATTATTGAACTAAAACGTATTTTAAACTTTTGATTGGGAAGGGACCTATATAATAAGCCCTCACTCACTTTTTAGTGAAAAGTCTACACGTCGAAGGCTTTTACTTAGATTTTTAGTTTTCGGTGTGTAATTTGAATAAAAACATATATTTTCCCCCTTCAAACCCCGATGATAAATTTAAAATGACCCAGATCTCTATCTATTCGTTGTATCAAACCACTCAAGTAACTTTTGAGCTGTTATTATTTTTAAACATAGAGAAATATTTTATTTACTAATATACAACTATACACAAATCATGGTATCCATGGTGATGTAAACAAAGAATGATTGTACAGATGAACCACTGTCCACACAGAAGGAAAAGATGGAGAATTTGCTAGGAAGTTTGGGTTTTAGTTTAAGGCCACTATTTTTACCGGCATCCTGATTCCCTTATTTATAAAATGAGTGTTCGTTAGTCAAAATCTGTTCAGTAATTTCCTCGTAATTTCTAATACTGGAAACGGGTTTATCAGATTATATATAAGATATATGATATAGAGAGTGATAAAATGTGATAGGGAAATTGAGAGTGTGTTTGAATGTGTGATTGTATAAGTGTGTGGGTGAGTGTGAAAATGAGAGTCTGAGAAAGTGAGTGTAAGAGACAGATAATGAGCAACTAAGAGAGATCGAGTGAGTGTGAGCGAGGTGTAGTAAGAGTATGTGTATGTGTTAGAGAGAGAAGTACTGGGATAAGAGAAAAATAGTGTATGTATGAGGAGCAAGAGTGGTGAGAGAAAGGGAGAATGAGTGTTAAGGTGTGTGAGTGTGTGTATGTGTGTGAGAGAGAGAGAGAAAGAGAGAGGGAGAGATAGAAATAGAGAGAGATAGGAAGAGATAGAAATAGAGAATGTAAAATTTTGGAAGATATATTATGTGGAAAAGAGAGAAAATGTGAGGGCGTGTGAGAGATAGTTTGAGATACAGAGAGGGAGATAAAGAGAGTGATATTAAGAGATAGAGATAGAGGGATAGAGATAGAGGGAGTTTGAGCGATAGCGTTCAAGAGATAGAGCGTTTGAGATAGAGAGCATTTGAGAGAGAGCTTAAGAGAGATAGAGTATAATAAAGATAATGTGATAGAAATGGTGTGATAAAAAGTGTGTTTGAGGGTAGAGAATGTATGAGAGAGGGGGATAAAGTGTGAAAGAGAGAATGTGAAAAGATTATAATAGAGATGGTTTTATAGAGCGTGTGTGTGTGTGTGTGTGTGTGTGTGTGTGTGTGCGCGCGCGTGAGGGGAGAGAGTGTGAGAGTGTGAGAGAGCATGAGAGAGTCTGATGGAGAGAGAGAATGTGAAAATATAGATGTGGTACTCAAACATTAAAGTACTTTTAAATATCATATCCTCAAAATTAAGTATCAACATGGAAACATAACTTAACTAATCTATTTGTACAGTGTTATTATTTGCTAAAATGAACATCAAACCCATTATCCGAAAGAAAAAAAAATGAACACCAAAACAATTAAGCTTGGACACAGGTATCGAGTCCAGGACCATTGGCTTAGTACGCCAATGCTGTTCATACTTAGATAGTTAAAAAAGCTACTTTTTAACATTATTCAAGATCATTTTATCGTTTTTGAGCAGATAATACATACCTAAACATATTTAAACACCATTCTATCATTCGCAAAGCAAAACTTAGACGATATTTTCATGAACTTGACAACTTAACTTTTACTTTTCGAACAACGCTCAAAATTATTGATTTAAATAAGAATGAACGATAACACCATTCCAATAAAAAATAAATGTTTCCCCAGTTTAGGCATCTCAATGTAGATATGCTATGACCAGCATCCAAAGAGAAATATTAATCCAAAGAGAAATTTGTGATAGTTCGGACCAACAAATAAAGATTGATCTATTAATTTCTAGCCAAAGAGATATATTTTATTTGGAGATTTACAACCATGCAGCAAATACCGGTTTCCATGGCGATCAAACAAAGAATGAAAAACTGAAAATTCTCAGTGAAAATCGAGTTTTCCTGGAAAACTACTATTTTTCCCGACATTCTAAACTCCTAACCGTTAACATGAATGGTCGCTTGTCAAAATCTGTTCAGTCACTTCCTCGTAATTTCATTTACCGGAAACGGGCTTATCAAATTATATTTAAGATAGCGTTAGAACATAAGTAATATATCTTTATAGCTAAATCTAACAAAATTGCATTAATAAATTTACCAATATCTCAAAAACTATTGGTTTTATAAAAATATATTACAGATAAAAGTTATTTATTTTTAATAGTTCAACAATTTTGCTATGATAAGTTATTTAGTATCTCAAATTGTTGCTGATATAGAAATTTTCCATTCTGTAGAGTACCCTTAAAGTGATTTGCATGGGGAAGTTAAAATATCCATTTAATTTATTTTTTATTATTAGATACGAATTCTAATCAAAATCGTTAGAGCCCATTTTGAGAAAAACGATGTTTTCTCTTTTCACCCTTTAGTAAACTACTCTTAATTTTAGGGTTAAAGAGACACACAGAGAGATGGCATTACAAAAACCACTTTTTATGGTTCATGAGGCTATGAAACGTCGACATCCATCAACATCTCAGATTTGATTTATATTTTTACAGTCGCAATACTTTACCTTAAATTGTTTTAAAAGTTAAAAAATATATATATCTGCGTATAGCTTAAAAATTATCAGTGTTTTAAAAATATATTTCTAATAAAGGATTTTTATTATAAATAGACCTACATATTTTCAATGTTAAGTAATTTCATATCTCAAATAATTAAGGATATATGATAAAAAATGAGAATCTACGCATCTGACCGAAAAGTCATTTTGACTAAAAATTAAGAGTAGATATTTTGTTTTTAATATTGGTCAGTGCTCAGAAATAAAATCTAATCAAAATCGTTTGAGCCAATTTTGATAAAATATATTTTTTTTCTTTTCACCCTTCAATCAACTACCCTTAATTTTAGGGTTAGATATCAAATTCCAAAAATTCCTCAGGGCAGCCATATGAAAAACTTAGATAACAAGTTTTAGCCCGATAGGTAAAATAGTTTAGGCTCTACTCCAAGGCACAAACAGAAAGACAGACAGACGGAAGTTTAAAACCACTTTATCGGATTTGGGAGATTATGAAACGTCAAAATTGACCAAAATCTCGAGTTCGATTTTTTGAGGATCACAATACTTTCTATACCTGTAAGATAGCGAGAAATTAAAAAACTAGGTAGCATTTGAGTAGGCCTAGATTAATTTAAAGGATGGTTGGAAAAGACTGAGGAAAAATCCCCCTTTGTCCACCCAGCAAGGATTAAAACCCGGACTTCCCCATCAGTGGTAGAACAGACTAAACTAGACTGACACATTTGCCAGCGTGCCTAGTGGTGCAGGTAACGACTTAATCTCAGAGGTAAGGATGAGGAGAGCCTATAAAAATACACCCGTATTAGTGCGAAGTGAAGAATGGAAACTTCATCTACTGCATCCAATTGGGCTTCAAAAAGTGGCCCTCCCATTGCTGGTAATCTAGTGTGGTGCAAATCTTCCACCTTGGACCGTTGTACAATCTCAGTGGTTGAAAGACAGTGGTGTGCAAATCTTCCACCTTGGACCATTGTACAATCTCAGTGGTTGAAAGACAGTGGTGTGCAAGTATTCCACCTTGGACCATTGTACAATCTCAGTGGTTGAAAGACAGTGGTGTGCAAGTATTCCACCTTGGACCGTTGTACAATCTCAGTGGCTGAAAGACAGTGGTGTGCAAGTATTCCACCTTGGACCGTTGTACAATCTCAGTGGTTGAAAGACAGAGGTGTGCAAGTATTCCACCTTGGACCGTTGTACAATCTCAGTGGCTGAAAGACAGTGGTGTGCAAGTATTCCACCTTGGACCATTGTACAATCTCAGTGGTTGAAAGACAGTCGTGTGCAAGTATTCCACCTTGGACCGTTGTACAATCTCAGTGGCTGAAAGACAGTGGTGTGCAAGTATTCCACCTTGGACCGTTGTACAATCTCAGTGGTTGAAAGACAGAGGTGTGCAAGTATTCCACCTTGGACCGTTGTACAATCTCAGTGGCTGAAAGACAGTGGTGTGCAAGTATTCCACCTTGGACCATTGTACAATCTCAGTGGTTGAAAGACAGAGGTGTGCAAGTATTCCACCTTGGACCGTTGTACAATCTCAGTGGCTGAAAGACAGTGGTGTGCAAGTATTCCACCTTGGACCATTGTACAATCTCAGTGGTTGAAAGACAGAGGTGTGCAAGTATTCCACCTTGGACCGTTGTACAATCTCAGTGGCTGAAAGACAGTGGTGTGCAAGTATTCCACCTTGGACCATTGTACAATCTCAGTGGTTGAAAGACAGAGGTGTGCAAGTATTCCACCTTGGACCGTTGTACAATCTCAGTGGCTGAAAGACAGAGGTGTGCAAGTATTCCACCTTGGACCATTGTACAATCTCAGTGGCTGAAAGACAGAGGTGTGCAAGTATTCCACCTTGGACCATTGTACAATCTCAGTGGCTGAAAGACAGAGGTGTGCAAGTATTCCACCTTGGACCATTGTACAATCTCAGTGGCTGAAAGACAGTCGTGTGCAAAATCCTAGCTGATAATAATATTTTCAATGCTCTTTTTTTTCCTTTCCCGGCGGAAAATAACGGATGTTTGGAATTCCCGCCGCAATATTAGCCATTGGTCTTCACTCTTCAGCAATTATATCAAGATACGTTCTTGTTATCCAACAACAACTATTATTGCACTTAAGTGGTATTTTTTAAAAGTAATTTTCTTCAAATAAGTGCGGCATCATTAGTTTCTTATCTAAAATTACCATACTATCTTGGCATAATTTGTACTAGAGCCGACGCTTCATGAACTGACGAAAGAGAAGTGAATCAACGAAGAAAGAAAACATGTAAATAATTGAATGACTTTGATCGGTAAATTGGCCTATTACGAAATTACGAGCCGAGCCGAGTGTTAGTTGGATGAAGAATAAAGTAGGCCATGACCCAGGCGTCATTCTCGTCTGTGATCTGGATTGTCGGTGACAGGGAAGTCGGGGATCGAATCCCAGCAGAGAGGGGGGCACATCACCCGATAATCTGCTCAAATGGAACACTCTTAGTACCTTAAAGAAAGAATGCATCGTTATAATTCAGAAAATAAAAATACTTTTGGAGTAGTGCATAAATGATTAGGCAACTTTTTACATGAGTTTATAGGGAGTTTTAGAATAAACAAACTTATTTTTGCAGCTAGCACTGAAAATAACTCAACTATATTACAAGTATTAATTTACGATTATTGATCCTATTTATCAAAAGTACTTGACGTATGAATAAATGAGAATAGTATTAATAACTCTCCTAGCCCTTCAGTGAGCGAACCTAGCGAGGTTTTTTTTTATCTGACCATTTGTTTATCTGTAGACTACTTATGTCCAAATCTTTGCTCCACGATGATTGTCATATTATGTGTATAGCACTTTTAACGAGATTTGGCAGGGACAATCTTTGAATCTATGACAAACGACGCATGTACCTTGTACAGTACAGTACATCATTTTTGAATCTGCTCTCCGTTTCAAAATAACAGCAACTCAAAAATATTTTATTTAGTTTCTTCTCTGAAATATTTCAATTCGAAATTCTAAGCAATCGCGGGACTATCCAGAATGTGTTTTAAACATTTTTACAGATATTGTGAGACTGATGTATTAAACCACGTGAACCATGGTTACTCTCAATTAATATAATGCACTGTTGAATATATTATTAACTATTTTTCTAGCTTGATACTCAAGGGAAAATATCGTATATGGATGTCAAGACTGTAGTAACAATAGGAACATGGAATGGAGGGTGACGTCTACTGTACTAGTTTCTTGTGCTTACTGTATAATAGTAGAACTCAAACATGAATCTCATTTTACTATCACGTGACCCCTCGGAGAGAGGAAGTATTTTGTGATTGTCAAAAGAATCTAAACCGAGCTTTTGGTGGATGACGACGTTTCATGACACCCTGGACCTAAAATGTGTCTTTTGCAACGCAGTCTGTCTGTCTGCCTGTCTTATGTATGTCTGTCTGTCTGTCTGCATATTGGTCTGGAGTACAAACCAGTTCATTGATCGTGCTAAAGCCATGTATTAAGGGTTCTAATTAGGTTTCCTAGGGATTTTTGGATCCAACTATATAACCCTAAAATTAAGGATGGTTTAATGAAAGGTGAAAAAAAGCTTTTATTTTTATAATTCTGCCTTAACGAGCTTGATGAAAATTCATATCTGGACACTGTTTAATATTACAAACAAGATGGTGCATCTATTTTCCGGGAAACTGATTTAGTGAGTGCTTTATATTTAGATGAGTCCCAATTTCGATCATATATCCATAAATTCTTGAGATAATAAATAGCTAAACATTGCAAAGTTGTAAAACTATTAAAAATTAAAAATGTGTAACTTAAATACATTTTTTAAACTAAAACTTTTCCAATATAAGCACATATATTATTAAAGTGAAGTTTGGAAAATGGGCAATTGAAGTTTATGATCTTTGATTAACAGAGATGATAAATTTACCTATATGTTTCTGTAACAATGTATCTAATGTATCTGAGCTATTTTTACCATTAAAATAATTTATTTTCAATCGTTGCACCTACCTGGTTTTTAATCACTTTCTTGTAACCAAAAAATTCTTATAAATAGCCTGGGAATTTTCCTTGTTCTTGAAACATTCGATTTTTTTAAATCTATGTTTTTGAGGTTTATTTTTTAAATTTACATTAATCTGAATTCCAATTAATTTTTTACATAAGATTTATTTTGCTACCCGTTTAAACCTACTAGATTATTATTACGATAACTTACAGTAGGGCTTTAACAACGCTCCATTTTAAACGAATAATTGATTGGATGAAAGCAAAGTATCGAGGACTGTCCTGTTCCGATCAATATGCAAATATAAATGGGATGGTTTTAAACAGTTCTAGCGTTTACCTTGGAAATGGTCAACTTGACATAAGGGCCTACACCTTTAGAATCTACCAGCCTCATAGCTAATTATACTCCACTAATTAGTGGTATGTTATTACTATTGGTAAATTCCTCCCATTGACACACCACTTGTCATATTTCATTTAGAAACAGTTTTGTAAAGTATACTATAGAGTGTAGAGCATGATTTTAAACGATGTTAAGATTCGAGATATAAAATAAAATATGTGAATATTGACTCGGAGTTTGTTTGACACCCACACACGTCCCAGCAGTGTTCCGCCTCCATCTCTGTGTCCAATAGTATCTACTCTCAATCATGTTTTATTATATATCATGTATATCTCTCGTTCTTCGACGCTCGGTTTAGTTCTTGTAGGAAGATTCCAAGACAACTTGAACTCTGCCACACCCTCGACTTAGCGAGTGGAGTTAAACATCATCATACTACCCATTCGTACTACTATTTTAGGAGCCTATTTATTATCATTATGTGGAAATGAGGAAGATGAAATTTATACTAACTGTTCACGAATTGGCTGTATAGATAACAAGCAGTTCAGGTTAAGTGGAGATTGACTAACTCCCCAAAATCAACTATATATAATTATTATGGTCCTTAGTGACAAGTCAGGTCATTGTAGGAAAAACCTTATCTTACATTTGAAAATGTTTATAAGAAGGTTTAATACAGGCAAAAAAAAAATCCTTCTTACAAACCCCCTCCCCTCTCTAATCCCATCCAAATATTTTGTGCACTAGCCTTAAAAAGATTATATTTCAAATATGACAAAGAAATGAATAAGGACTCGAAGAAAGAAATAACCAATCCTGGGTCTTGATTCTAAGGGTCGATTAGATAGTCGATATTCGGTAGAAAACCAATCTCCCATACTTGTTACACCGGTAAATATATCGTGAGATTGGTCGACTCCCATTATTAGACTTTATAATATATACTGCCTGAAGTATACTTTAATATGTTCATCGCTAAGGAATGTGATTCTCACTATCTAATTTTAACAGATGGAGTCAGTGAGGTAAAATGAAAAACATGCCTTTTGTATGATATAATAAATGGTAGTTGACAGAGGTCTTGTCATCCCACGATTACTCTACATGATGGTGGTTGACAGAGGTCTTGTCATCCCACGATTACTCTAACATGATGGTGGTTGACAGAGGTTACTGATATGGTTACATGATTACTCTACATGGTTGTGTTTGGCAAAGTTCATGTATCCCAAAGACTACAATACAAGCGTATAGCCCGAACTGGTAGTAGATGCGGTGCTAGGTATTATTATTATTATTATTATTATTATTATTATTATTATTATTATTATTATTACTACTACTACTACAATACATCGTGGCTATCACCGCACTGAGACACCATATTGTGCACATGGCATCAAATCAGTTAAGGCGTAGCAAATTGCCGAATAATGTCATAGATGAGAGAATATCTAGGATTGTTGTCATCAAAATAAAATGGTTCCACCTGGTTCTTTATAAAACGTGTGTTACCAGATAATGTCTTATCTCGACAGAACGTGTCGATAGATTCAATCTTCATATGCATGGACCTTGAATTCTCACACACCCCATCACGCAATATATGAATTGTTGTACTAGCTTTTTATAAAGTTTGAACTTGTTATTCTTTGAGTGCACGCCGACAGCTAGAATATTTCTAACTTTAGTTGTTCTCCATTATCAAACGAAATAAATGTAGATGGGCTGACTCGATGTGACCCCGTACATCAACCTTATGTTCCACTTGGTACTGGATCAATAGAAGATTGTTTGACAGCTTGGCTCAGTGGGTAATGTGGAAGCCTACTGAGACATGGGTCCTGAGTTTGATTCCCTCCATTGGTTAAATATACAGTATTTGTGAAATTGAAGATCCACCTTTCATAGTGACTAACAAACGGTCCAAAGATTGGGTGATATATCTGTTATAGAATTAAGGTGGTTTGTAAGTATTGTGTTGATATAATCAATTGGTTCATAAAGTGATAATTAAATAAATATCCCTTTACTACACTTTTAACACCCTTTAACCTCCTACTCCACCCATCCCTTCAAGTTTCAACCCCCCCTTCACCACATTCCCTCCAAGATAGACACGAGGAAGAAGTCTTGACAGTAACCCCACATCCTATATTTGTATGTAATATTTGCGTTGTACGCAAATTAATTCCTTAAAAACGTAGGCTTGGGAAAATGTGCTCTTTTTTTTAAAACCACCCTTATTTATTCAGATAGCCTTTTTCACAAACACGCCTGTGAATAGGTTTGCATTCGATTATGATTAAGAATTGAGATGCTTGAATGTAAGGTAGAGTAAAATATTGATACTAAACTACAAATTACGCACGCAATTATTTTATAACGTAAGGCTATGATTGAACATAACTACTGTTTTTAGTAAATCTTTTTTTTAATACCTAGAATAAATTAGTTTGATTATTATTGTTAGTGTAAGTCATGAATTTGAATATAATTTCCCTCGTAAACATGAGCTATCAATGAATCGGGTAGAAATTGATGAGCATGTTAATTCTTATGGGAAGACCAATTTTATCCGTACGCCAATTGTATCTTTCTGTAAAATCTTGGATTTAAAGTGCGAATACGTGGTGGATGATGGCTGTTAGTTTATTGGTGGTTTTTTCTGTCTAGCAAACGCGTGTAAGATAAGGTCTACCACCTGTTAGAGAAATACATCATGTTATAAGCTGAGTAACCAATTAATGTGGCGTGCTATCAACTACTAAATAAACATGATACTTTATAATACACCAAGTAGAGTATTAAGGGTAATCGTGCACGTTATAAATTGATCATGTGCTGAATTGAGCTCCAAATGAGTAAATACGATAATATGACTCTCTTCTAAGACTATGGCTCTCAAGAACACAGTTGCGAGAAAGTCTTTCTAGGGCTAGGACCTGTATTTGTTACTCGTCAACTCATAAACTGTCAACGATAGCAAAAATTTGCTTGAGTCCTTTTAACACACTAGATAAGTAAAATATTACTATCTGCTATGAGGCAGAAAACGCCGCATAGAGGAATATTTATGTTTGATAGCAGGCCAAAAATAGGAAAATATAACTTTCTTTAAAAACAACAAAATATATATCTTCCAACAGTTAAATACTTTTTACATCACTTGAGCACTACATCGGGAAGGTGAAACACTCCCAGTTCGAACCCCGTCTGCATGTTGTATTGAAGTCACTAACTTGTGAGCTCATTTTGGTTGTTATATACCATTTAGTTTTGGTTTTCAATTAGAGTTTATTGACGGATGGAGCTAAAATTTTACATTGTGGAACTATAAGGTAGGTACTTTTATCTATGATATTTAGTTTTGATATATTTATTAGTATAATGCCATATGGTAATACATTTCAATCCAAAATAGGAAACAATTAATAATTTTAGATACTTCTTGATTTGTAAAGGTGTTTTTAAATATGGTTCAGGCCTTGACGGCTAATGATTCTTATGTTAATATGATATTTATATACTAACTAAATTATTCCAGAAGAAAAATCTCCCGCATACAGTTGCCATTGTGATAAAAAAAATCATCACTGACTCACAATAATAAAGATATCCATTGTATAACTAACACAGCCACAGCGAACAGTACTTTGAAATATTGCTACGAGAGCCATTTACCACAAAGAACACCCAATCAGAAACATTTTTATTATTTGTTGAGGTTAACCTTACAAGAAAACAATATGAAATAATTCACGCTGCTTTTATCCATAGTATACTTTACTTAAAAGGGTAAAGCAAGGGTTCTATCCAAAAGAAGAGGCGATTTCACTGATAAACAACCGCTGAAATAAATTTACAACATATTTTAGATCACGTCTCTTCAATATCATGCCAATACTAGAATGTTTATCAAAGGAAGAGAAACTTAATTTAGAGCTAATATCTAAATGGGATTGTGATAGTTTTCAACAATCCTAATTCAAACAAAATTTTCAAAACATTAGCGAGTGGGACTAATATTTTCCAAAGTTCCTTCGTGCCCTTACAGCTAATAGGCAATGTTGCTGCTGATCAGAAAATAATTATATGGAAAAACCCAGTACCTTCCTCCACGAGATTCTGTAGGCCAATAAGCGTACGTTTTATTCACGAAACCACTAATATAGCAAATTAAGAAATCCAACATATTGAAAATTAAACTAAAGATCTTAATCGGACATAAATATCAACAAACACTGGTGTGGCGGTCATTACTCTTGACTATGGTGGATGTTAAAGTGTGCAACGTTGCAACAGATCATCATCGAACATGAGGTGTTACGTATGTGGAGAAATATACAAAAACTTAAATAGCTTGAGGACTGTTTAAGCTTGGCTGAACCTATTATCAAGTTTTTTCGAGAGTTGGGTTTTATCAGTAGGCTGTACCATAGAGCTCAAGCGCAGCCGAGGCTTATCGGCCAGTTACGAGGAGTCAGAGCAGACATACCACTTCCTAGTCAGGTCTCATTCTTACTTTCACCAAGTAACGAGGTGGTTCATCTCGTATTTCAAAACTGGGAGTACATTATGTCAACTAGGTAGAAAAAAACTGCGATTTGATGGTGTGGGCAACTCATGTTACAAAGGAGTTATGGCTTACAGTAACTAGGTATAGCCTGGCAGAGAAGTGATGGCTTACAGTAACTAGGTACAGCCTGGCAGAGAAGTGATTGCTTACAGTAACTAGGTACAGCCTGGCAGAGAAGTGGTGGATTACAGTAACTAGGTATATCCTGGCAGAGGAGTGATGGCTTACAGTAACTAGGTATATACTGGCAGAGGAGTGATGGCTTACAGTAACTAGGTACAGCCTGGCAGAGAAGTGATGGCTTACAGTAGCTAGGTACAGCCTGGCAGAGAAGTGATGGCTTACAGTAACTAGGTACAGCCTGGCAGAGAAGTGATGGCTTACAGTAACTAGGTACAGCCTGGCAGAGAAGTGATGGCTTACAGTAACTAGGTACAGCCTGGCAGAGAAGTGATGGCTTACAGTAACTAGGTACAGCCTGGCAGAGAAGTGATGGCTTACAGTAACTAGGTACAGCCTGGCAGAGAAGTGATGGCTTACAGTAACTAGGTACAGCCTGGCAGAGAAGTGATGGCTTACAGTAACTAGGTACAGCCTGGCAGAGAAGTGATGGCTTACAGTAACTAGGTACAGCCTGGCAGAGAAGTGATGGCTTACAGTAACTAGGTACAGCCTGGCAGAGAAGTGATGGCTTACAGTAACTAGGTACAGCCTGGCAGAGAAGTGATGGCTTACAGTAACTAGGTACAGCCTGGCAGAGAAGTGATGGCTTACAGTAACTAGGTACAGCCTGGCAGAGAAGTGATGGCTTACAGTAACTAGGTACAGCCTGGCAGAGAAGTGATGGCTTACAGTAACTAGGTACAGCCTGGCAGAGAAGTGATGGCTTACAGTAACTAGGTACAGCCTGGCAGAGAAGTGATGGCTTACAGTAACTAGGTACAGCCTGGCAGAGAAGTGATGGCTTACAGTAACTAGGTACAGCCTGGCAGAGAAGTGATGGCTTACAGTAACTAGGTACAGCCTGGCAGAGAAGTGATGGCTTACAGTAACTAGGTACAGCCTGGCAGAGAAGTGATGGCTTACAGTAACTAGGTACAGCCTGGCAGAGAAGTGATGGCTTACAGTAACTAGGTACAGCCTGGCAGAGAAGTGATGGCTTACAGTAACTAGGTACAGCCTGGCAGAGAAGTGATGGCTTACAGTAACTAGGTACAGCCTGGCAGAGAAGTGATGGCTTACAGTAACTAGGTACAGCCTGGCAGAGAAGTGATGGCTTACAGTAACTAGGTACAGCCTGGCAGAGAAGTGATGGCTTACAGTAACTAGGTACAGCCTGGCAGAGAAGTGATGGCTTACAGTAACTAGGTACAGCCTGGCAGAGAAGTGATGGCTTACAGTAACTAGGTACAGCCTGGCAGAGAAGTGATGGCTTACAGTAACTAGGTACAGCCTGGCAGAGAAGTGATGGCTTACAGTAACTAGGTACAGCCTGGCAGAGAAGTGATGGCTTACAGTAACTAGGTACAGCCTGGCAGAGAAGTGATGGCTTACAGTAACTAGGTACAGCCTGGCAGAGAAGTGATGGCTTACAGTAACTAGGTACAGCCTGGCAGAGAAGTGATGGCTTACAGTAGCTAGGTACAGCCTGGCAGAGGAGTGATGGCTTACAGTTGTTAGATATACCCTGGTAGAGGAGAGGTGCCTTCCCATTAGTAAAAATTAAAAATTTCTTGAAAAAAGGCAGTTAATAGTTACAATATTTTTCTTATTTTCGTTCACACTAATGCCAGATGTGTCGAAATAAAACAATTGAATATATGAGCATGGTGACCATTACGTGATGGTATGTACACTTTACAGACATATTTAAAAATGAAAACACCTCTTATTAATAATAGACTGTTTTTAGCCTTTTTTTTTAATACAAAATATAAATGTTTTAACTTGATCCATTAAATATGTTGTAAATAAAATTACACTAAATAATTTTTGAGGCACATTTGGTGTAATGGTAAAAGAGACAATACCAAAGAGAATTATGGAAATGAAGTTTGTAGGAAAAAGACCACGGGGGAGGCAAAGAAAAATATGAAAGGACTAGATAGCAGGAACTGTGCAAGTTAGAGGATAAGACTTGAAGCAAATAAAGGAGGAAGAATAGTGGAAGGATAGAGAAAGTTTGAGGAACTTTAATAAACTGACCCGGCAACAGGCTTGAAACAGTTGATGATGATAATAATGATGATGACTTGGTCCTATCAGTTAAAACATAAGGAATGTAATATATTCACATATCTCTTATTTTGGCTAATAACATCATGGGAATATAATAAGAGCTTATATAATATAATATTATAATTACATGACCGAAGGTCTTAAAAGAAAGGATATTAAGTAAAAATATGACAATGGATTAATTGTTATTAAATATATTAGTTTGCAGATCATCTGAGAGATGGATCAGTATTCACGCACACCTTCTCCCTGATGTCATTTTAAATAGTCGAAATTTCTGGTAACAAGCTATCCTTGTACAGAAAAACCTAAGAAATAAAATCAAACTGGTCAATTAAATGAAATGTCCCTAGCTTAAAATCCTCCATACCACTGGAGATTTTTATTAACAAGCAGCCTATGTCTATTCCTACTAGTGACATCAAAAGCATTTTTACGGTATTAGCAACAAAATTTAAGAGTAAATGTGGGGAAAAAATTAATAAGAGGTAGTTTACCAGCATTCACCTGTAGAGAAGTTGATAAAAAGCACTCTCGGCTAAAAAATAATGTTATTAGCTTCAAACTCAGACATCCATATTAATAGATAGTTAAATTACCGCTATGTGTCCTTTTTTGTGAAATTGTTATTATTAGCACCGCGTCTTACTACCCTTTCGGGTTATACGCACTTACGCTAATGTGTAATGGTAGGGTGATTGTGAGATGAAATGGAGGACCTACAGTTTAACGTGGGATCCGAACCACGGTGGAGGCGTGGCATTCCTCACATTCACAAGTTGTGATTAATACACGTCTTGTCAGAGGTGAAGGAAGGGTTTGGCAATCAGATAAATCTGTGCCGGTACCGAGGATTGAACCCCGGACCCTCAGCACAGAAGTCTGACACCTTACCCCTAGACCACCAGGTCACCGGTGAAATTGTTGAATTTTAAAGAAAATGCTTGGCTTTTATTGAATATTTTTAATTGTTAAATATTACTTATATTCATTAAAATACCTCAAATCACAGTAATTTAAAGTTATGGTGCATTTCCCCCCATTGGGAACCCCCTCCCCTTCCTAAGTATGTTGAAAATGCTATGCGGGATCATGCTTATATTGAAGTTATTCTAGTGGTTCTCAAACCCTGGTCCACGGTCGAGACCATTGGGAATAAATACATATTCTGTGAAAGAGCTGTCTAATATAGTTTAGTAAAGATGCAAGAGTGGGACATTATCCACCCTCAGTGCTTTCATCCGGGATTAGATCCTCGACCTCCCCGCCAGTCACTAACAAACCAGACTAGACAATCTTGATGTATATTTCTTGTGCCTATCGATGGGAGAGGAATAATATTTCTGATAAGTGTGTCTAACAAACATCAAATTATTTGGCAATTGATTATTTTATAAATTGCGTCTCCCATAAGAAAAAAAAACTAGACGTTCTAAATTTTAAAAAAGAACATTCTTCATTTATTTAATAACATTTGAATAGATGAACGAGATCCACCATAGAGTAAAGCAGAATTAAGTGATGTCTTCCACTTGTGTGATTGAATGATCTAGGCCAGCGTGTGGCTCTCTCAATAGACTAGACTACCAATGAGGGAAGATAGGGCCTTGAGTTACAGTTGGGTGTAATGAGAGTGGTTGTTCCTTGTTGAATATTGGTACTGTTCCTCTAAATTCAACCTTCCTTCTCCCTAGCAAATTAGCGTAGTTAGTACATAGGTATGCGTACAACCTGGATGGGTAGTAAGACACTATAACAAAAAAGTCACGTACGTAGGTTATTGTAGTACTAGAAAAATAGAAACACAAAAACTTAGCCTATATTCTTTAAAACTGAAAGAACATTTGGTTTCAACGCGAGTAAAACTTATCAATAGCTGTAATGTGAGTCTCTGTGTGAATGGGCGTTCAAAGAGACCGCAGGCTCCTTCTCACTTCCACCCTCCCCCTTGGTCTCTTCTAGGGGGCCAGTAAACATTTGTCCCCCTTGACCTGATCTTGAACTTGGCTGCAGACCTGCAAGTTGATTTTCTTCTGTTCAACACTATCCCTTGACAATTGACTATCTTTTCTAGTAGCTGAAATAAAACAGCACAAAAAATAAAACCATAAAGTCCAAGAGACACTCTTAAATCTGTTGGAGCTTTTTTTTTTCTTCAGCGTACTCTTATTAATTGCTGATAGATTAGATCAATAAGACGAACATGTTTCGGTCTATATTATGGGTACTATGGTGGCCTCTAAAATAAGAAACTCACAAAGAATCCCGACGCTTTTAAGTTTGGATTGTCAATCCTACATACAAGAATACGATTATTTGAGTCAATTCTACATTTATATTGCAAAATACCAATCAAAAAGTGGCAAGCAAGAACAGAAGAAGACAAGAGAATTGTGTCAGAAACGAAGAAATAAAGTTCAAGATAAATTTAAAAAAAAATTGGTCTATATGTTAATATTCCTAAGTAGGGCTTTGGAATTCCGAATGAGGGGAACACTTCAAGACACCTTTTTTGCAGACCCTGACACAGCCTCCCAAATCACTGGAGTAGATGTCAACCTCCTTAATAAATTTAAAGTAATTTTGTAGATCTTATCAACAGGCCAACAAATCGACACATACAAGTTTGAATTCTTCACCTAAGAAACCATAAAACTAAATGTACAGTTATAATGATCCCAACAATACATACAATATTTAAGCATAGGGCTACAGCAATTAGGCATGCCGTCTTGCCTATTGGCCAACTGTCAGAAGAGGCTGCTGAAGCCAGAAACTAATATTTACGATAGTATAGGCAGAACTTTTCAAGAGATTTCACACGTGGACAGTTCAACAGAGATATACTGAACAGGCTGTTGCTAATTTTGCTGTTCAAGACAAAGGCCAAGGAAGAAAGTCAAGCCGTCTTCTAGTGAAACACTAAAACTAGAGATACCAAAATCCGTGCACTTGACAGATGAACACGGAGAAGAGGATAATGATGACGAAGAAGAAAAAGAACAAGATGAGGGAGAGGAGTATGCTAATTATTTTGAAGAATCTGATTAACATTCTGAAGTGATGTAATTTACCATAAAAAATTAGTAATTTTTTATTTTATATACTACCTAGTTAATGTATTTTATAATTAGCTATCTTTTAGTAACTTATTTTTTGAACGGTTTTGTAAATATATTTTTATATGATATTTAGTAGGTATAAAAGTTTTGTCTCACTCTTTTTTGTTTTGGCAGTAAATTTTCAATTTCAAAGAAGTACCATTGTGTTTTTAAAATTAATACAATACAAATAGTAATGACAGTAGTAATAATCTGTTTGTTCATTTACATCGTTTTATGCAACATCAAACATTTTCATAATAAACATAAACAATATATCAAACAATGTGACAGAATAGTTGTAGACAAAACAATAATAGCTTAAATACTTCCAAGACCTAATCACAAACACATATTAGGCTTCGGCTAAAACATAATAAAATAAAAACTAATAAAATAATATTAATTGTGGTCATGTTATAATACAACATTTTTGTTTAGTAAATACTACTTATTTTTTATATATTTAAAAACTTTTCCTCTCCTGTTTATATATTGATATGGGTAAAATACGTATATGTAAATGTTAAAATTATTATATCTATAAGAATTCAAAACAAATACTAAGTTAAATGCTAATATAAATGAAAAATAGATAGATTGCATTATTAATAATAATACTCAAATTTTCCATCAGAAATCTCACTTATGTAAGTGCAAATATTAGTGAACACAGCTAAGACTAGTGTTTTTTTTTAAATATTTCTGCCAGTATTTCTACTGGAAATATAATTAATAATATCTTAAAATCACTTTCCTTTAATATAAATACAATAAAAGTCTAGAAATAATTTTGGCCAGTTTTTGAAGTTATATACTCATGTGTGCGCCGGTCACAAAATAGGGTGGGGAAAGAGAGAAATGAATGGTTCAGAAATGGATAGTAGAGTTTCCATTGACCTTACAGGTCAGTCACATTTTTAAGTAAATAAAAAAATTAATAGTAATTTTTTTAAAATCCAAACCTAATTAGAATAAGTTTTGTTGAGAAAAAACTTATTTTTTTTAAACGTTCCAATGCACGATTCCCCTTGGCTAGTAGATTATACGTATTCATATGTAGCAGATTTATCTATCAAGAGTTAGAATAATGTTGGCATTGGCAGGTGTTGGTTAAAGATATATGAACAAACAGTTCATTAAAACGATAGTTCTACGCTCAGCCATAGGCCTACGGTTACAATGGGAATGCCAGCAATTAACTAACTGTTACAATGTTTTATATATTCGGTTTTAGCATGTTTGTGTGAATTTTAATGAGCCACTAATATAATTAACTAAATATACATAGTTTTAATTAATTTTGGTTTGCATCGCGTTTCATTAATTTTCCAGGATATCCACATTTAATTAATAAAATGGGGTGGGTGATTTATATTTTCATATATCATATAAATAATGTAAATTTTGTTGTAAATGTATTCACATCTGCTAATAGAGAGAGTGTAATACCTCTAGGGATAAGCTAACCATTCTCAGTAATTCAGCCTGAAGAGTAGAGCCGACCTCTCACTAATCAATATACCTTATTAAATAAGTTTGACTTCTAGTCTGCGTGTCCATAGCTCCCTCCGAGTAGCGTTATAAGAGTGCCTTAACTTCCACGATAAACGATTGAAAAATTAATGTATTTTATACAGTTTTCTTTCTTGCTTCTCTTAGATATTACATTTGAGATTTACCATCGTACATCTCAGGATTTAAAGAGAAACATAGATATGTATTATCTTAACCATTATCAGCTTAAACGCGTGTCTATAAGAAGCGAACAACAATTTCAAGTTTCTCTGATCTTAAAGCCTAGTACACACTAGGAAACATTTCCCTGGAAACATTATTTGCAAACAGTTTGCAAACAATTAGGAAACAAATTGGGAAACATCAGGAAACTGCTTGCAAACAGTTTGGAAACAAATAGTGTTTTCCAAGAAGGAAACATGTTTCGTGTAATTCGTTTCAAATGGGCTACAAGAAACAATGTTTGCTTGTCTGGACATGTTTGCCAACATTCCCGGCAGCAAACAACGTGGACCAGCGGGTTTCTGATGCTCACAGAGCTTATATCAGTTCCTAGGTTTGTCATTTGTCGTGTCTGGACATGTTTGCCAACATCCCCGGTGGGTTTCTGATGCTCACAGAGCTTATATCAGTTCCTGGTTTGTCATTTGTCGTGTCATGGTCAAATGAAAATACACTGCAACTTATAATCGAGATATTTCACACAAACACATTTTTGTGGGATGTGACTGTAAAAATCGGGTAGAAACGGAATGTTTATAATAAAATAGGTATAAAGTACTCAGTCGGTCTAAATGACACGGAAAAAAGTTAAAGGCCTTTTGTGTGCAATTTTTAAGACGGGAAACAATGTTTCATCAATGTAGTCTGGACTTGGAGTCATGTTATTTAACTGTTTCCAAACATTCTACTTCCCATATTTTCCGACACGGGAAACTAGGCTTAAAATGACTCCTAATAGCTAGTCATAATCATTGCACCTTCTAGTATGGCAATTTTTTAATCATTAAATATAAGTTCAAATATTTACATCACTTTAATCTTAATTTTATCCTCCAACACGACTGATTTTCAATAACATAAGGCAGTTTCACCCCATATTGTTATCAAATAAGGGAAATCTTCTGGAATCTTAAAATCTGGTACACAAATATTGTAGATTATATAAAAAACATTTTAAAATTTAAATCTTATTTTTATATTTGATTAAAGAGATACAAGCTCCAAGTCCAAGCTATATTTAAAGTCGTGTATGCAAAAATATAGCACCTTACATTAAGTGCACATATATTAATTTTGAATGGCATAGAAATTATATATAATTATGGTGGTCTTTTGTTAAATTGTTTTTTGAACTCTATCTACAATTAAAATAGTTATAAACTAACTACTGGACCGATTATGTACTACAATTTCAGTTGAAAGTGCCTGATTTGACAACTAGAATATTTGCTAGATCTTCTTTAAAGTATTCACACGTCAGGTCAGGTGATATACAGCTGTCAGTTTTGATAGATGTTTTCATTACTTTTAAAATAAAATTTAAAAAATAGTAGAATTTAAGTTTTGCTGCAAAAATTAGTCTATATTTCTAGTTTCCATGAGACACTTCTTATGAAAATTTGACTGATAATAATAATTAAATTTTGCCTTTTCTTAACACATACCACTCATATTACTTGTCAAAAAATATACATCCCGTTTCAAAACGGTTGCTTAGTGACATAAATTTACATATTTTTTGGAGATATATAAATAATTTAGTTTCCAGAAAATAATAGAATCAAGTTTACTAGATATCTTTGTGAAAACTACTTTTCGAATCTCTCTTGGTCCGTTTTGATACATTCCTAGTTGCAGGAAAGGAGCCAAACATTAAGACAATATTATGAATGATAAATAACACAAGCGCTATTAATGATTTAAACTGGATATTATACATAAGTAGGGAAAGCACATGCATCAGCTTGGATAAAGGATGGAAAACTTATCGTAAGGATTTAGTATTGAAATACCTAAATTATAAATGAATGTGGAATAAAAACTTTATATAAGTGGCCAGGACTCAGCTGCAATACGAATCTATTGCTTCAGACTGCACTGCCAACAGTGTAGGCAAAACTATTTTGAGGCTCAGTTTGAATATTTTTTTCGTGATGTAGTGGTAAAAAGAAACCTTTGCACGTCATTACTGTAGTTACAAAGGCAAAAATAATAATCATCATTTGGTTCCAAATATATGTGGATTGTTGATATATTTATACTAAAAAAATTATTGATGATAAATTTTATAACAATTTATCAACTTATGTTTCTTGCTGTAAAAATAAATCTCGCAAGACAACTTTCTCCAAAAACAAAATTTTTATCTTGACATTTTAAAACGTGGTATTTTAATACCGAGATGTAGCTCATAATTCATGATTTCAAAAGTAGAATTGGCTTTGATAAAATATACGCTGTGTTAACGTGGGGTTGTAGGGGACGCGAGAAAAGTCAAGGGATTTTTCAGTTGTTATAGCAAATTTTTTTTGGCCAAAATAAATAAAATACAAACAAATACAAACACGGAGTTTATTTTTCTTCTCATGATGATAGCAACAGTTCTTGAATATATGTAATGCTCATAACTGCATTAAGTTGGTTAAGAACCTTTTTAAATGTAGAGAAAAAATAGTATTTAAATTCCAGGACACTCTTGAGGGATATCCAACAAATGTTTAGGTGATCATGTGAAGAAAATTAAATTCTAAGCTTGTACTAGATAACTGTTTGATTTATTTTGACCAAAATAAGTTTTGATATAAAAACTGTAAAAACACTGAACTTTTTCCGGTTTACCTCTAACCGCAACTTGAAATATGATTTAAGAGTTGTGTGAAAATCCTACTTATGTTTAAGGAAAATTATTCCAAAACTTGTTTATGGTATTTTCACAGTAAAAATAAATTTTTACTTCTATTTGAATAATAAACTCATCGTGCCAAATATGTAAGCTCATCTAAAATTATAAAGCTTGCTTTTTTATTTTTGCACATAATGTTACTACTCATCCAGGCTAAGTGTATTTTAACTATGCTACTGTAGTATGGATGAGTAGGGTGGAATTTGATAAGAAGTGTACCGCCTTTAACGCGTATAGGGAGAGAAAAACAACTTTGGTACACCCAGTCTGAATATCCTGTATTAATAAAACCATACTAAGTGGGTCTGATGAAGTTTAGTCCCCGTACTCCACTTAGCAGGTATCTTAATGTTAAAAATATAATTTGAAAGAACTGTTTCCTGAGTAGTCGTCGTTTATGAGCTTTTATATCCTCATCTAATATGGTTTAGCAGTGACGGGAATATTAGGTTGGAAGCACGGCTGTTTATATTAAGGGTGGCTTTTCGTAAATGGCTCTCCACCTTTATTTAAAGTTTAATTTCATGTTTCTAATTGAATCCTGACTCATCCTCCACATAAATATTGGTATATTTTTATCTAAATTATAACCATCTCATACCCTATTAGAGATAAGTGTAAATATGCGGATAGACCGACAAAACAGTAGAACATGAAGCATACACAAGTCAAGTTGAAATATTTCTTTCCAATAGGAGACAGGAACCAGAGTTTCTAACAGTGGCATGTCTGTGGATATCCATAATTGAAATATATAACCGATATCAAAACTATCGATTAAATGAAGTTCGAGGTCGACAGATCGATGTAACACGTGTTCTCTCACAAGAGGGGAAATGTTACGACCTTAAGACCAAGAACCTTCAACTTGAAAATGACCGTTCAGTTGATGGTTGATTGCGATATAACTAGTTTAAAAAAAATAAAAAAATAAACGTGAACACATTTATTAACCTTGCAGGTCAGTTGCTACAATGCGTCATACTATAGATCAAAATTATTCAAACGGGGGCACGCACGCCCGTTAAGATATGTAAGGTTGTTTTACTTGATCGTATAGAGAAAGTACTGTAATCTTACAAAGTTTCAACCTGGATATTATGATGGTCATGTATTGCTCTATAACTGGGGTTACAACCAAATTGTTGGTCTTTCATATTTTACACGGACATACCTCAGGCTCAAATATTGATTTTGATTTTAGCTTTTAAATTAAGGATAGTTTTCTTATATCCATTAGGCCTACGGTTTCCAGCCTACGGTCTGGGTTGCTTTTTAATTAAAGTTTTATAGTTTCCCTGACGTAGTTTAAGGATAGTTTACTGATCACAAATGTTTGAATTTTTTTTAATAAAAAATGAACAAATATTTGCTCAATTTGAATATGCACTGTGTGGGGTGTGTTTCACTTGATAAATAACAGTGAATACTTTTGTTTTCTGGAAAAAATGTTATAGGATAGTAGACTAATTGAAGATATTTGAAAATCTGAAATTTTTCCAAAGATGTTTTAAATAATAGTAATAGATAGATATCTGGGAGTTATTTTGCATGAGTAGCATTGTATAATTATTTCATGGAAAAATTGGTTTGAATTTATTTTACTGACAACATATTAAGTTATTTAAAATTTAAATATGAAATAGTATTCACGATTTATTCATATAATTGATTATTTCTATCTAGCTTTTGTTAAAAGGATTGACATATGAATTGTTTTTTAAATAGTTTAGTAAGAAATAAATGAAAGGTGGGTTTATTGTTATTGAGAGAATGTGCAAGTATTCACCCTTTGAAATAATCTTTCTAATAGAGAATGTTCTTAACCAAATGGAAACTCAAATAGGTGTAAATCTAGAGAGAGAGAGTAGCCTAGGTTTTTTTAAAAGAAACCTAATCAAATATAAGATTTTTAGAGAAGATTATAAAACATTAAATTGAACTTAGCACTTTAGTCCAACGACCTTTAGGACATGACCTCCCTCTCCACATAAAGCAGAAAAAATAAATGATTTATGACTCTGTTATTTTATGTATTCCTGTTTATAGCTTGCAAACTAATTGACGTGTGGTATTTATACAAACCAGTATTTATGGTAAGGCCCTTATCTCACAGCTATACGAGGATCTAGATCTACTTTTATGTATTCATACATTAGATTATGTGATCTACAATTGTCACTTTAGGTTTATATTATCAATCCCTAAAAAACTACACTTTAAAATAGTAAACATTATCAATTTGGCCTCAAACTTATTTTTGTATTTTATAAGAGGCCATTATGATGAAAATTGGACTGTATACTATTCTTATCTCCATAGAATCTCACATGGAGACCTAGCTAACATCTTGATCTTACACAAGAGTATCCATCCAGAAACAAAAGTATTCAAATTTCAAATCTTGATAGTTCTAATATTATTTCTATGTAGCCCAAGTCTTTGAATAACTTAATTAATTACTATTTTTTGATCAATTATTTTTGGTATATTAGTAAAACTAGATTAATTCCTGACATATTTGTAAGACGTAATTTTAAGATAAATCAGTGTTAAGATTATCATTAATTTATGTTTAAATATAGTTTAGACTTTAGAGCAGAATGTTCAACCTTTTTTTTATTCTTTCCCCAGATGTAATTTATCTTCAACTGGGTTTCTCCAAAGTTGTTTTTGCATAGTGCAAGCAATACATATTCTATGTTATTCATTTAAAGTAAATTACGTACAAAATAATGAGAAATATACAGGTGTATTTTTTTTTATTTCACTTACCCCCTAAGATATCTTCGAGTACTCACAAGAGTACGCGTAGCAGTAGAATACAACTGGTTTGGAAAACCAGTCCGAAAAGATAAAACACTTTATTAATTAATTTTGAATCTATCATTTATTTAAATATTCTTTTTTCTTTTAAATAATTTTTACTATGATTGGAAGAGAATTAGCGATCATCAATAACTTTGTACCATAATATTATCCAACAAAAAAAAACTCTTTTCATATCTGCGGGACATAAGCGGCTGATTATAAAGTTAATTGATGTGCTGATTTCAAAAATGCCAATAATCTTTCTGTTTTACGTCTACATCAAAAGATATACTCAAATCAAAAAATTCGATGAATTTACAAATTTTATTAACGTAAAATTAAACAGATATTATACCATTTTCATTAGTAGTTTTTTCATGTTAAAATACAATAATTATATTAATTCATATAATTTTGCAGGTAAAATGTGGATTTTATAAAGTCAAATTGATAGCCCCTAGAATGTTTCTCTAACTATACGGCTTGTGTTGCTTCTTTAAAAATCAACAGTTGCCTCCCATCATGGCAGTAGCCCAGTGACTTTGATAACTATTTTTCGTCATAAATATGTCCTTTTGAAGGCATTCCCCTTGCCTATCACTCACAACTTCCAAATTACGAGGATAAAAACACAATGTGAACTTAGAAAATTAGTTTTCAAAGGCATTTGACATTAATGCAAACTTGAAACAAGACATTCATAATGTCTTCTTTCTTGTTTCCAAGAAATCCACGCGCAACTACTTTAAACTAAAACCAAGTTGACAGTTCAGTGTCCTGTATCCTCGTCTCAAATACTTCATATTTCAAATGTGTCCTTATTTGGGGACCAATGACAAATCGTTCTTTAAACTTAGCATCTGTTATATTGAGGAAAAATCTGCAAGATAAGTGAATCCTCTTTCTATTCTATCTTATGAGTATTTATAAAAAGGTGACACCAGGGCACATAGAAAACCTTAAGTGCACCAGCATTTTCCCAAAAGAACCAATGTGTTAAGAGCTCTCCAACTAAGTGATATGGTGGTACTAGGACACATATAAGAACTTACGTCCCATGAATGGCGGGTTGCATCTTGCCTCCTTCCAACTTATGACCCCACCCCCACAACTAAAACCCCTTATCACTCTGAACCTATCATCCCACTCTATCCATTCTCACTCTCACTTAAACCATAACTACACCCCCCTCTGCTGTCAATCCCCATCACTCTATCTGTAAGGAAACGTCATTATTAGTGTCTCACACCTTATCTCTTTATCTCTTCTGAGGAATGGGGAAAAAAACATCAATAGAATTTAGAAGAAAACTTTTAATTTTTTTACACAAAATATAAAATCGACAGGCAACAAACAGTTGGTAATTTGTGATTAATTTTGATTCAACATTTTCATCATCCTCCATCACTCATGTTGTCATTAAGCCTAAAATATTGCAAAACCAGAGTGTAAATGTCTAGATGACAGTTGGCAATAGCATTCCTCAATAGTTTCAAAATATTTAGTGTAGGACAGTCCATTAATGAAAAATTAACAATTATGACTCCTTTCTTATACTATGTCATCGCTAGCGTGATGTATGATTTATAAATGCGAATCAAATATATTTTAAATATGAATCCTAACTCTGAACTTTGTACGCAGATAAAACTATGAATAGCTACGATAAATAAATAACTATCAAGTACGTACGTTGGAAAGCTTGGGGATTGTAGTGGCTACATGTTTTGTCAACCTCTGCTGATACAACAAAAGTCGGTGACGAGCTTCTATACTGAAGTGTGCAGGGCCTCCGTCATGCTGGTACCACATGGACTGCCATGCATCTTAACTCACATCTTCCAAAAGAACAGGTATTGGGGGCTTCAAAAAACAGCAGATAAGTGTGGCCATTCAAATATTGTGGCAAAAAATGAGACCCTATAAGGTTTTCCCCAACAATGGCAGCTCAGACAATGTGAGGTAAAATGAGGTTGTCCCTAAAAATGACATCTCAGACAAAGTGAGGTCCAATGAGGTGTAGCTGGCCATGCCAGACCAGAATTTAGCAGTAAATGTATGTTATTGGTGGCGTTCAACCATTGCATGTGGGTTTTTTTAATCCCACACGCGAAAGACGTGGCTGTTAAACGGCTTTCATGTGTGGAAGCAGCCTTGTCAGTCTACAGAACGATGCGAGGAAAGTCTGGCTCATCAACGCAGTGGGGCAAAAATTGGTGATCGAAGTCAGGTCGTGACCGGAAATCAGCTGCTTCAATCGCTTATATCCATTGAATAGTATATGAGTGAGGATCGGTTATAACACTCCACATCACACGGTTGGTTGACTGGCGCGCATTGTACGAACGATAACATTCGTGGTGGTCGATGGTGCCTCAGCGATGTGTTACAAAACATCCTCATTAAACCTGGGTGTTCTGACGTTGCGCAGTGACGTGTCGTGGCTACCTGTTCACAGCAGTGAACATTTGGTGTGTTAGGATGGCGCTAGTTTGAATATATCTACTCATACAGACGTTCTGCTGCCCGTGCGTTATCTTCAGCAGCAATGCACGTGTAATGTCCCTCCATGTTGACAATCAATATTGCAATGAAGCTCTGCTTTTTACGCCACTATCATTTGTGTCAGGGTAGGGATTCATGTGTGTCAGGGTAGGGATTCAGGTGTGTCAGGGGAGGGATTCATGGTGGTGCCTGTGTTAGTTTTCTTGGCGTTCTGTGGATATACCTACAACCAAGGTGTATACAGCACGAACTGTGACTACTCGAGGGCCACCATTTAGCATTTACTACACCACGTTCATTACGCGGAAATACTTGTCTTATCACCCCGTACAGCTTGTATGAAGCTGTCCAGGGAGTTCTGAATAACCCCGTAGGTATATAATATGACCCTGGTAATATATATTCTACTAGCTTTTCCCCTCAGCTTCTCTCGCGCTAATGTCAGTTTTAAAAACATGTCCAATAAAATAATAACATTTTTAATCCCATAGTTTTTAATTTCCCGCACAAAGAATAGATCACGCAACGTATTAGGAAGATATTATCATGATGAAAACTTTGGAGTTGATAAAAGATGAATCTTCAGAAACAAAAATAATTAAAAAGAGTGTAATTATTTCAGTTTTAAGATTTGACACACATAATATTTTTCATAATCGAAGGAAATGAAATAACAAACTTTAAGGAAAGGCCTCTTTGTAAACGACTTTAGGAGTTTTATCGTCAGGAGCGAGCCTTTACAGGTTCCTGCTAGAACTGTCACGGGAGCATACCACGTATCGTATAGTATTGGTTGTCTTCCAGAAAAATATTTGCCGTGGAGATCAACGCCTGCCACCTTCAAGGTTTGTTCTTGTGCTGTGTTGATGCTCATTGCAAAGAAAACCCTGATATGAATCTACATACGTTTAGATTGGAAGAAAGGGTTTGTTGGAATCCTGGGTATTCTTGGTATCACGAACTTTTATCACGTATAGGAAACTGTCACGACAATCACCTCTATGATCAAGTTTTGCAGACTGCTTACCTTTAAGCGTATCCCATTACACAGTTTAGGTGGGTTCAAATTATGCAGCAAGATATAAGTTACTCAAGTTTAAATTGAACAACGTGTATGGGTAATCCGAATGGACTAAGGGCATAAAATATTATACATGATAGTGCCTATAGACATGTAAGTTAGGTACGGTGCTTTGAACTGATCTAAAATACAGTAGTTAATTTTATCGGCCAATCCAATTTTGGAGCTTGCTCTTGGAAGCACAAAAGAGGCTTGTTTTGCAGAAAACGTATATCGGGATAAATTAAATGGACTAATTACTTGATATCCTTGACTATGACGCATATCTGGGAGTTATTCAAGGACTTTTTGCCTTCGTGCTCTGCGAAGACTCCATTTCCGAGATTTATCAAATATTCGCATGTGGGTTGACAGTTAAAGCTCCGCAACATTGGGCATATGTAGTATCTATTCAGGCAGGCGTTGACCTAGTCAGATCTAGTGACTCTCGGAATTACCGAGAGAGTTTGTTTGGATTGTCTTGATAACAATACGATGACACCAACTATGAACACATTGCTGCTTTGAAATCTCTCAGAATTCTATCTTGATTTTCAATTGAGTTAGTATGTAATATTGTACTCTCATTTCATATTCTAAGATATTACATACATTTAGGTAACTACCCGGGGCACTGTTAAAGTTTCTTGAAATTTGACACTGTATGAAATTTAAAAAAACTGTTGCTATAATTAAAATGAATAGAGTAAATAAGTAGATGCATATTGAACAAATAAAAGAATATACATTTTAAAATCGTTAAAATAATGTTTGTTGAACAATATTGGTTCAATATAGCTCTACTTATTTAGTTTTTACAATAATATACATGTTTTATTTTAATATTGAGTAAAATTTCAAAAAATAATAGATACTATTTACTGTAATTTTGTCGTGGAACCTTGCTTCGATCTGTTGCCCAAAGCCATTGGTTCAAAAGATAAATGCAAAGATAATTTAAAGGTCGCAAGTTCCATTCTGCCCCCTTCTAACAAAACAATGAATCTTTTTACTAGATTATTATTATTATTATATTGGTATCTATATTTACAATAAAATGGAAATCTACATATCATGTGGCTTGATGTATAAATGTATGAAAATAGTCTTAGTAAATTTGTAACCCTAAAAATAAGTGTCTTCCTATCTGAAACTGTCGTCGGTAGAGCTGGTCAACTGCTGAAGGTACAAACAACCTCCTCAAGGTTATTGGCCAAACTTTCCAATAGACAGTCTCTGTATATCATAGACATACCCTAATAATCGGTCTTCAGAAAATTTCGTCGAAGTATAATAGATGGGGAGATCGAGGTTTGTATTTTGTTGGTTGTGCTGGGATTTTTCAAAATTGTTTTCCAATCTCTGTTCACGCAAATGCGGGTATACTTCTTTTAAATATAGCCTTCCAGATCCATATGACCATTAGCGTAATTGGTACATAAGCGTATAGCCTGAACGGGTAGTAAGACGCGGTCCTAGCAAAAATAAAAAATAAATAAATTTGGTCAGGTTGAAAATGCATTTTTGTAAATTGAATAGGGTACCATTTGATACTATGTAAACTGGGGTAGTCTTACCTTCTCTTCAAGTGCTAGTTTAAATCTTCGGCTCTATTGAATAAATACTAAGTCAGCTTTAAATACACCCAGATTAGACAAACCTTAACCTAAGATGTGCTCAATGCAAGTGTCCGTACTTTAAGGGAGAGTACAATACGTACATTTCTAAACTATAGGAAGGTGATTGCGCTATCTGATAGCTCGTGATTTTAATTGATCACACGTATGTGCTGACGATTTCCACACGTCCATCATAGACTCTGCCTTAAAATATGAGTAAAGAATGACCCTGGATACGAGACGATTCCTGGATACTTTAGTGGTTTGTGCATTGGCGAACTAAGTCAAAGGTCCCGTGTTTGATTCCCGTGTCCAGGTCATTTTTCAAATTAAACAATATATAAGAGTCGTAGTCTCTACAGTGTTTAAAACTCTACTCTAAATTACCTTAAGAAAACAAGCCAAATAGGTTCTATAGGTATTTATCGTTTATGATTTTTCTTATACTCCATTAGTGTGCCCCCCACAAACCCACCTGAAATGTTCGCCTTGCCCTGAAAATAGTTCGCACTACCGTGGAAAGCTGTACCCTTACAATACATGGGTCAGTCTACTATAGTATAAACTGCCCTAGTATATGGAATATAGATCCCAACGAGCATAAACTGAAAATAATTAATGATATATTTTTCACATCTTGAAATTTAAAGTTGAATAAAAGCAAGGACATACCGATTTAATTTTATTTATCTTTCCATCTATTTAACTAACATTATTGGAACAAAAATAAGTATTCTCGTTTAAACTTAAGTTTGAAATTATATATAAAAAAATATCAGCTAAATTGCCATTTAAAAATATTTCCTTGGAATACTGACACTACAAATACTTTTATTTTACCTAACCTTTCATCAAAGCTAAAAAAAGTTCTAAGATATGCTATTAAGTAAAAGTCTCTTTGACAAGATGGAAAAGCCGTCAACCAGCGATCCTTTATGGAGCAATATTACAGACTATTTCCTTCAAGCGAGTCTACAGACCTCGTTAACTGGGATGATTCGACAACATTACAAAGCGTCGATCTTTACTAACCATTCAAAACACATCAACACCAGTCTACACTTGATCAAAAGGAGATAAAAATGGAACATGTTTTTTGAAACGGCCACATACACCTTGAAGTCATGAAAAGGTCGACATCAGAGTTCATGTTGGATGGAAGTTGGGGCCAAATAAAAGAGAAAAATAAATAAACATTAAAAATAAAAGTAAAAAGAGATAAGGTGTAACCTGGTAAGGCTGAGAACGTGCTTCTACAATAGTCTTTCTTTAAAAAGTACCTCAGAGAAATATAAAATAAGGTGCAATTATAAGGTCATATAGTCTGACACGAAGAATATTCGAGATAGATTTTTTTTCTTAAGTACTTTTAGAAGGACCAATATAATTGCCTTCAGAAGAAATAAGATTTGTGTGCATGTCATGTTACTTTCTCACTCAACAGATCCGTAATTTTATTAGTGTAATTTTTTTTTCTGGCACTTAATATGTCAAGGTAATTAGCACTTTGTACTCCCTTCTTAGAGTGAACTCTAGGCCACTCACCCCCTCACTGTCTGAAATTTGAGGCAGAGGTAGGAGATAAGCTAATTAGCTGAGCGATGATAGATTTAAAATTATTACTATTCTGCCCCAGGATGGGTGTTAAATGTAGCAAGATTGTTCTATAAATATATAAATATAGACATAAGCGCACTCCACTCGCGAAATTGTTTGTGTCTCGATAGGCCTATGTATTCTGTGGGTTGAATGTAATGGCTGCCTTGGCAGCACGATCAATTTAATTTCTAGCTTCCCCGTGGATGTTAGCTATATAAGGTGGTTGCCTGGTAGTGCTCATTCTTGGAAAGAATATCCGAAATTTAGTTTTAGGTTAATCCTTGCGTGGTTTTGATTATGTACCTGTTTTGTAGTAATTTTCCCTGGTTGGTTTTTACTTTCTCTCTATCTTACAGATAGAGAAAGTATGGTGACTGTCAAAAAAATCGAACTCAAGATTTTGATGAATCTTGACGTTTCATGACTCCCTGAATCCGAAAAAGTGGTTTTTGAATTTCCGTCCGTCTGTCTGTCTGTCTGTACCTCCAACTAGAGCCTAAACTATTTTACCGATTGAGCTAAAACTTCATATCTAGGGTTTTCATAGGGTTGCCCCGATGAATTTTTGGAATTGGATATCTACCCCTAAAATTAAGGGTAGTTTACTGAAGGGAAAAAAGAGAAAAAGTCGATTTTCTCAAAATCGGCTCTAACGATTTTGATTAAATTTCATTTATGAACATTAATAAATATTCCAAACAAAATGGCTACTCTCAATATTTCGGCAAAATGGCTTTAAGGGCTCCGGTCTGATGCGTAAATTAACATTTTTTATAATAGCTCCGAAACTATTTGAGATATGAAATTACTTAGCATTACAAATATGTATATATATTTATAATACAGATATTTTATCCGAAACATATTTTTATAAAATCAATAACTTTCAATCTATACGCAATTATATGAATTTTTTAACTTTTTGGACATTAAAGTTTAAGTATTGCGACCGTAAAAAAAACTAACCTGAAATGTTGATGGATGTCGACGTCTCATGACCCCCCGAACCCTAAAAAATAGTCTTTGCAATGCCGTCTGTCTGTGTGTCTATAAAAACTTAAAATTAAGGGTAGTTTACTGAAGGGCGAAAAGAGAAAAATTTGGTTTTCTCAAAATCTGCTCAAACGATTTTGATTAAAATTCGTATCTAGGCGTTGATTAAGATTATAAATAAACTGGCTATTTTCATTTTCCTATGAAAATGATTTTTAGGGTACATTACAGAAGCGTTAATTTCCGTATCTCCACAACTATTGGAGAAACTAAACAACTTATCATTGCAAAATTGTAGGACTATTAGAAATAAAAAACTTTTATTTGACATATATTTTTATAAAAGCAGCAGTTTCTGAGATATTTGCAAATATATTAATACAATTTTGTGAGCTTTAGTTGTAAACATATACTACTTAAGTCTTAACGCAATAATTCTCCAATGCCATAGAGTAATTAAATATAAGTATCTAAAAAAGTATGTTATTTTTCCTTAAATCTCTTAGGAGAAATGTTTGCATAGCAATGATCTATCTCCATTTTAGACTCAATAGTCAATATTTACATTTTTTATTGGTCAAAATGTATAAATGAATAATTAAATATCAATGCGATGACTTGAAGATCTGCAACACCTTATAAAATGTTAACATTTTAAACAAAAATCGAAATTTTACTACGAAGTGTTGACCCTTGTGGAATAACTGTTTGAAATGCTATTAGGTGGACAAAGATGCGCCTCTTTTCTCATTGATTATATATCATTGTATATTATTTTATGCGTGTTCTTATGTGGAGTGGTGATGATACAATGTACATTATTCCGTTCAGAAATATTACGAGTTTATAGAAAGAAAGTCTGTGCGGTGCGCCGTACCATTTATTTTTATTCGGCTTATTTATATTGCAAGCTTCTTGTATGGGATCCATCTTGATATGTTGAGCAGTGCACGAACCAACCATACGAGCGCTAGCAGTAGAGCGTTTCTGTCGTTAGAGGAAGGGGGTCGTTAGGCTTTTTGTTTTGGCGGGATTTCTTTTCAGACTAAGTTGATAGATAGACCTTGTTTCTTGTTTGAATGAGTATTTATACAGGGCTACTTTGTGAAATTCAAAATTTTTGAGGGAATCTTATCGCCAATTTCGAGTGACATTGCCGAGCTTCTCGTGATATACGGGCTAAGTGGCTTAGGTAGGGAGATTCCTAATAAAGGGTAAACAGAGGGTGAGAAGTGACCAAGGTGAGTGGAGGCTTTGAGGGGCCAGTCCAAGTAAAAATTGAAAAAAATCTTTGGGAGCTGAAGTTATACATGGAAATTAAGTCGCTTTTTTTTAGCTCCACGTCTTTCTACTAGTTCGGGTTATACGCTTATGTACTAATTACGCTAATGGCTAAAGAGATTAGAAAGGCTATATTAAGTGAAGTGTACCTGCATTTGCATGAAGGGAGAGTGGAAAACCGTTTTAAAACCACCCTCAGTACAGCTGATTGAGATTCGAACCTAGATCTTCCCATCATTAGCTGTTTAGTCTAATGCTAGAGTAGCGCGTTAGACCCCACGGCCACCAAAGCGGGTGAGTAGACTACTTGTTATAAAGTCAGCGAGAACTCTGTCTATTTTCAACTACATGTGGTGAGTATTCTGTCAAATCTAGCGTAGTCTTTGGGATGATGGCTACTACAATGTGGGACGCGGCATTTGGTGAGCTTGTTCCAGCTTTGGAAAAATTATTGCACCTACTTATCTTATAGGACCATATTTCCTTTTATATTTATATATATATATATATAGCTGTATATTAGTGATATTTTATAATGTTAAGTTGGTGGTCCTAAGAAATATAAAACGTATAAATATACTCAGTTTAGTTGTTAACATCTTAAATTAGTAACGATATAAAAGATACTCTCATATAAGCTGAAATAATGGCTTAGTAATTGTGTACTGAACCAAACATGGTGGCCAGGGCCGCATTTAGAAATATGGCACCCCTAGGCACATCAGCTGCAAGAGCCATTACCAGCCTACATCCTTTCATAACCCGCTCCCACCAAAACGTCATATTGTTATTTGTTAATGAACACAAATAATAACGTTGTTGGCCTATTTATTGCTAATATTTAGGCCTACAGTACATCCCCTATAAGTATATGACCACTCTGAAAAATTGTTGTGCTCGTCTATATTTGACACAGCTGTGCAATTCACATATGAGTGACTGAATTATAAGCATACCTATGGCCATAGTAGACACAATAGAACTCTAAAAATACACTAGCGGTTCATAACAAGCAAACTTCAGCTACAGACGAGTCCGTGTGTGTTGTTTTAGTGAAAATTATGTTCATTCATGTTGAAGACAAAGGTTTCGATTTCATATCCCGTGACGTCGTACCTTGTACAGGCCACTGCTGTAAACACCCCTAAAAATCTCGCACCCTAGGCGCGTTCCTAGTCTGCCTAGTGGGTGATGGGGTGCTGATGGTGGCAGAAGTTAACAAACAATATCATATTATTTACTGTCTGGGATAATCGTCTTGAATTGGAATGACTTTATGTAATAATGGAGCATTACTTTAAGCCACCGCCCCCAATGTACCTGAGAATTTGAAAAAATGCTTACGAAAATTTCAAATCTTATTTTTACACGACAGGTACTGCTGAAAAGGATGATAAAGTTAAAATATCTATACTGTTAAATTTGGTTGGAGATGAAGGGTTGGAAGTGTACAACACCTTCAAGGGGACAGAAAAGGAAGATCAAAATAAACTGACAGACACAATTGCGAAATTTGACATAGTGTGCCCCAAGGAAGAGCCTATTGTTTGAACACTATAATTTTTTCATGCTATACAAAATGAAAGGCAATCGTTCGACAACTTTTTAATGGAGCTTAAGAAGTTTGCTTCATCATGTGGGTTTAAGGATGAGGAAATCCTTATTTTAGGACGTCTATTCTTTGGACTTCGTAATAAGTTTCTTATGGAGTGATTGTTAAGGGATCCATACAGGACATTCTCGAAAGCTTCTGAGTACTACCAAGCTTCTGAAACTAGCTACCACCAAACCCAAGCTATACAAGTGGAAAGTTCAATGAAAGTACAAAATAAATTGGTGAATGCCTATGCAAGCAAAGTTAAACAAAATAAATAAACCAAACACCCACATTAGAAAAGTCTAAGGTAGTTTTGTTAGCATTTGGTCAAAATAGTAAAATAAAGCCAGTGGGTAGTGTACAACTGTTATGTACAAATAGAAAAGATTAACAAGCATCCATATAATTTGCTATTGTAATCTTGCAAGACTGTAATGCCTTGTTAGGCCTTTTTACATGTGCAAGATTTAACCGCATAAAGCGAGTTGTTATGATTTACATGTCCACCGCCAAAATAATATTAAGCTTAAGTACCCTGAGGTTTTCCAGGGGTTAGGGAAAATGCAGGTACTCATCATATTGAACTGAAAAATGAGGTTAAACCAGTTGTTCATCCATCAAGGCGAATACCTAGTAGTCTTTTAGGAAAGCTAAAGTCAACTTTGAACGACATTTGGAAACATTAGAAATAATTTCTAAAGTCAACAAACCCAACGATTTGGTTAGTAGTTTAGTACTAGTTGAGAAACCAAATGGAAATCTGCGGGCTTGCATACACCCTAGTGATATTAATAAAGCCATTAAAATAAAACATTACATAATTCCAGCCCCTAATGAATTAACTGCGAACATAGCGGGGAAATCTGTCTTTTAAGTTATTGACAAGAAGGACGGCTTCTGGCAGGTGGATTTAGATGAACCAAGTTTTGACCTAACTTGCTTCATTTCTCCATTTGGACTGTATCGTTTTCACAGGATGCCATTTGGTATTTGCTTGGTTCCTGAGGTATTCCAAAAGAAAAATTAAACTTTTGGGGACATTAAAGGATGTGAGATATATTTTAACGACATTATTGTCGCTGGTTCAACTACAGCTGACCATGACGCTATACTAACAAAGGTTCTTGAAAGAGCAAAGACAAATAGTATTAAGTTCAATTTCAATAAGATTCAATTCAGAGTTCTAGAGGTACTATATTTTGAACAAGTCAAATCAAAACAGGGGGTTCGTCCCGACAGCAATCACATCAAGGCAGCTGTGAAAATATGGACCCCATCAAGTAAAGTAGAGCTATTTAGGTTCTTGGTTATGAACAAATATATTTCACAATTTATAACCAATCTTTCTCAAACTCAGTACCATTGCATTGCCTTACAAGGAATAATACAGACTGGTCTTGGCATCCAGAACATGCCCAAGCATTCAGCAAACTTATGTTTTTAGTGAATAAATCTCTTACATGCTATATTTGATAGCAACTGTTCAAGTTGACGCATCTAAATATGGTTTAGGTGCATGTATTATTCAAAACGGCAGCCCAATAGGATGTGCATCACGAGCCCTTACAAAAACTGAACAGTGGTATGTACAAATTGAAAAGGAACTACTTAGTACTGTATTGGGAGTATCAAAGTTCTAACACTACACATATGGCAGACCCATCCTAATTCAGAATGCCCACTAACCCCTTGAATACATCTTTCAAAAGGACATCAGCAAAGTCTCAGCACGCCTTCAACCAATGCTCTTTTAACTTCTTAAATACACACTTAATGTCAAACTTTCCTGGTAGGCAGATGTTTTTGGCTGATACTCTCTCTATAGCATATCTTCTTGATCCAGTTTAAGATGATCCATAACTTCAATGTTTTGTTCACTCCATGCCAAAACATTTCACTATATCGTAAGAAAAAAGAGATAAGTTAATCGACTCTTCTAACAGTGATCAATCTCTTAACTCAATAATAGTGTTTTATCAAGATAGATGGCCTATGGCGAAAAAACAATGTCCCTCACCTAGTTAAGCCTTTTTGAAGCATGCGCCATGACATTCATGTGGAAGCTGATCTAGTGTTTCTTGCTGACAAGTTGATGGTACCCGAAGCACTTTGGAATCAGATGCTTGACCTCATTCATGAGTCATATCTGGGAATGTCTAAGTGCAAGGCCCATGCTCGAGAGATTATGTACTGGCCAGGTATGTCCAAAGACATGGAGAAATGTGTATCTAAATGCACTGTATGCCAGAAATACAGAAGCTCAAATCCTAAGGAGCCACTCCTTCCTTGTTTTATACCTGATAGGCCATGGCAAAAAATAGCAACTGATATTCTCAGTTTTGGTGATAATTACTAATTAGTAGTAATGGACTATTTTTCTAAATGGATTTAATTAGCACAGATTAAGACCAAAAGGTGATTGGAAAACTAAAATCCATGTTCGCAAAATATGGAACTCCAGAAACCGTCATTTCTGATACCTTTCTCAAGTTTTAATTTTCAGCTATTTTCAAAAGATTTGGGTATTGAAGCAATTACCCCACTACCCGCAATCAAATGGGATGGCAGAAAAAGCAGTAGTAATAGAGAAATTAATGCTCTAAAAGGTATTGTAAGGGGGTGACATATACTTCTCATTTATGGAATAAAGAAACACACAGGACTGCAGTTGAACGTCCCTCTCTTGATAGTGGTGATAGTATATGGTTACAGCAAGGTAAGGTTTGGGAGCCAGCAGTGGTGGTAGAAAAACATCCAGCTCCAAGGTTTTATGTAGTCAAAGACTCATGTTAAGGAGTACCGTAGAAACTGTAAGTTCCTACGACAGTCACTGCATCCTTATATTGAACACAAACCTGAATCAATTGATAAGGATGAAATATCCTATCCTTATCCCATAGATTCCTCCTCTTCTGACATAAGTGCATCTGAAAAACCTGCTCCTCAGCAACAGGAAATTCCATAACAATCCCAACCTAAATCCCCAAAGAAAACACGATATGGTCAACAAATAGAAGTTCCCATCAGATACCAATAGAATGATCGAAATGTAAGCCTATTTCAAATGTTGTTATATTTATTCAGTGTATGTTTGTAAGTTCTATTAGTTGTATATTAGCTGGGATTAAACTGAAACTAAAAGGGGAAATGTGTATATTACTAATATTTTACATGTTAAATTGGTAGTCCCAAGAAATGTTATGATTGACGTTGTATAAATTTATTCAGTGTAATAATTGTTAACATCTTAGATTAATAACGCAATGAAGACAACTTTTAAATTAACATAAATAACGGATTAGTTATTGTGTACCGGACCAACCATATATATTTGCTATCTTCAAGATGCTTCCTAAATTATTTACAACTATTCGATCAGCTTACTGCCATTATAAGATAATAGGGAAAGCTGTGTGATTTTGGAGTTGGCGATCTTTATTTTTTCCTCCAAAAATAGAAATATTACTTTTATTCGACAGTGAACTGATAATATAATATAATATAATATATTCATATTTTATTTTGATTCTTGGACTATGGTTTACTTTAGCCAGGTAAAAATATTCAGGCCTCTTGAGCTAATCGTAAAATTAAAATTAGGACACACAACCTAGTTTGTTTGGTTTTATAAATTATATTAAACTTATATTGAACCTCTAACTAAATTTGTCACCTTTTGAAAGATTGGGCCATTGCAAGAATCTGATTAATTCTTGTGTTTGTTTCCTTTCATTTATCACTAAAATATGGTAACTTTTATCTGACCATGTTACTACAAAATCGGTGCAGTATAATAATAATGTATGTTCATTTGTTAGACCCGATAGGCAGGGAACTCGATATATTAGAAAATTTAGCATAGTAAATAAACCACATATTTTTGTTTTTTCATCTTGAGTACAATGATTTTTTTTGTCTTTACATTATTTATCTATAAATTATTATTTTTAATACAAATTTCTATTCCTTCTATTGTACCCTAAGTAATCAACTATATCATAGTTAAAATATTTTTATCTTGGAGGATGTTGTCTCCTTGTACTCTATCACTCTACCTGATGGGCTGACCTAGCCTAGACAGTGATGTTTCCTTGTGCTCTATCGCTCTACCTGATGGGCTGACCTAGCCTAGACAGTGATGTTTCCCTGTACTCTATCGCTCTACCTGATGCGCTGACCTAGCCTAGACAGTGATGTTTCCTTGTGCTCTATCGCTCTACCTGATGCGCTGACCTAGCCTAGACAGTGATGTTTCCTTGTGCTCTATCGCTCTACCTGATGCGCTGACCTAGCCTAGACAGTGATGTTTCCATGTGCTCTATCGCTCTACCTGATGCGCTGACCTAGCCTAGACAGCGATGTTTCCTTGTTCTCTATCGCTCTTCCTGATGCGCTGACCTAGCCTAGACAGTGATGTTTCCTTGTGCTCTATCGCTCTACCTGATGGGCTGACCTAGCCTAGACAGTGATGTTTCCCTAGTACTCTATCGCTCTACCTGATGCGCTGACCTAGCCTAGACAGTGATGTTTCCTTGTGCTCTATCGCTCTAACTGATGCGCTGACCTAGCCTAGAGAGTGATGTTTCCCTGTACTCTATCGCTCTACCTGATGGGCTGACCTAGCCTAGACAGTGATGTTCCCTTGTGCTCTATCGCTCTACCTGATGGGCTGACCTAGCCTAGACAGTGATGTTTCCCTGTGCTCTATCGCTCTACCTGATGCGCTGACCTAGCCTAGACAGTGATGTTTCCTTGTGCTCTATCGCTCTACCTGATGAGCTGACCTAGCCTAGACAGTGTTGTCTCCTTGTGCTCTATCGCTCTACCTGATGGGCTGACCTAGACTAGACATAGAAACAACATGAGTTTGTGAACATAGGTAGTGCACCTCATGGCTAAGATTGTTTGAGTGGTTTGTTACATTTTGACTACAACACAAACAAACATATCTCATACTATACTCCAGATACTACCTAGCAGAAGTTTTCCAGGTTTATTTTATCTGTACACTTTTTTTAATAAACTTCGTTTACTATTATTGTTTAATATTTTACAATAATTTTAAAACTAACTCAGAGAATTAGCGTGAGTTGTTAAAATTAGTAAACTTATATATAATTTGAAAGATTTAATGTCAAAATATCAAGAAGAAAAAGCACCAGCTCCGAAATTTGATAGAGAACATTTTGCTCTAAGTAAATCTATATCTTAGATATGAAGTTTAAAGACCTCTAATAACGTTTTGTCCCTAGTTAATATATTCTTTTTCAGTCAGCACAACATAACAAAATTTACCAGTTTTTGTAATTTTTTTCGAGTGATTTTGAAAATTGAATCTGTAATACATAATTATCAACTTGAATAAATATCATCTTGAAAACACCTAAATAATGTGCTACTAGTCTAAAGCTGTTGTGAAAAAGAAACATTTAGAATGTCATATTTTCATTTGTTTTTGATGTATTTAAATACTAGTTTATCTCGTTTGTAAAGTTATTGTATATGTCTACTTTATTAATGGGTCTACATTTCCACGTGCCTCTTTATAACCAAAGTTATATTTCTCAAAACAACACGGCAATATTTATATAAATATCACATTAATACAAAACAAATGGATGGCTGATGATTTTGTAAATCTACTCTAGGAAAAAAAAAGATTGAGTAAATTTTTATTTTTCTGTTTATTCATTTGTATGTGTTATGAAGCCCATTAAATATTAATCCCAATTTTGGAAAAAAAAAACATTATGTCAATTCTAGTCGAAATTCAATTTCATGAATATGTTTAGTTTTTTGATAAAATTGGGCGTTACATTATTTATGTAATTTTAAACATAGTTTAATCCGATTTTAAACTGGTTTCGGAAAGTTTTGTACTTAAAATAAAATACAGGCTTGATAAACTAATTTAATTACTTATCCACCTACTTTCTTTCAAATGTCTTGGATTTTATAACAGTGTAATATAAAGGTGAGTGAAGTCGACTTTTTCATTTGAAAGAGAACTTGAATCGAAAATAGGAGATATTCTTGAAACCTAACCAAAATTAGAATATTTTTTGTTGTTGTTTCATACTTGAAATGTTTTAGTATTGTGCTTTTTCATATACATGTACACACTAAAGTCAATTAGAAAAAATATTTTATTACCCATTTGATTGTAATGTTTCATTTCAAGCTGATCAATAAAATTACTATCACAACATCTAATTCAATTACTTATTATTTTTAACATTAATAATTACTATTGAATTTTATTGTACAATAGATAAAAACTCATAATGGAAATTATTGAACATAAATGAGAATTTTAACCATACATATTTTTAATGCCGAAACTTTGAAACTGTCGAACCCAAAATTTGTTTATGGAGCTAGCTTGAAATTGATATATTTTTTAAGTAAAATCAAATTCTTCAAAGCTTCGCAACCCCCCCACCCCACCCCCCCACCCCACCCCTATTAAAACGTATTACTGACTCCTTACAAGATATCAAATTAAATCGAATATATCCCTGATAATACTTGTAAATAAACAAAGTTTGGTTGATGTGCGTTTAACAATTCCAAAGCTACTGGACACATTTATAAATCTCTTGGTTGTGGCGTTGGCACATTCAAAAGGAATATAGTCAAAATACAAATTATATTAGAGCTATCTAGTCTTATCGTAAGGGACTGTTAATAAAGGGTACATTGTTGTTCAAGATTATTAACTTTTCATTAGAAGAACATTCCTTGCTCTTAACTATATAGTTTAATTGAATTTATTTAATCTGTGTTTCGGGTTTGAACGGCTAATTTTCTAATCGATGGTCCCGCGGACAAAATGTTAAGCTCATCTAGTTTGTCGGTGTTGACCTCACCTGGGTGTACTAAGGGTGGTTTTCCATAAATAGTCTCCCACCCACCCTAATATCGCATTTAATCTTAATTATACTTCCCTTACCCCAACTCTATTAGCTTAATTAAAATTCGAATATCCCGGTCTGTTAGTTGGAAAAAAAAATTCTGTTTGATTAAATTCCCCCAAGATGGTAGAAAACGCGATTGATTCAAGGACACAATATGATAAGGGTGTATTTTCGAGTGGATTCACCAGCATTTGCCCCAAGAAAGGATTAAAAACTAGTATATATTAAAATTGGTTAAAATACCCACAGTGAACCCAGCCGGGATTTAGACACTCCCGGCTTAGAGTAGCGCTCACACTTTGAGTCATCACAAAGTTGAACTAGTTTCTAAATATGATTCGGTGGTCGCATTGTCTAAGGTGCTACTTTCACAGTAGATTAGTCTGCTGTTGACGGGGAGATCTAGGTTTGAATCTCGGCCGAGTGCACTGAGAGTGGTTTTTACAGCAATTGTTTTCACTCTCCCTCCACGCAAATGTGGTTACACTTGGTATAAATTCAATCTTACTCATCTCTAACTTATTAACGTAGTTAGTAATTACATACATACAGGTAGTAAAACGCCGTGTTAAAGAAAACTAGTTTTTAAGTTGTTCGCTGAAAGAGACGTTTACACAACGGATTTTCATAACACACCCAAATTAGAAAAACTAACTATTTTTATAAAGCAATAAATTTGATGAATGGATTTGTTAGTTACATTTGTGAATAATATATCAGCAAAATAGGACGTGTTTTATTTGGTACAGTCAGGTGCTGCAAAAAAATAAAATAAAGGAAATTTAAGGAATGGGATGGGTTTGAATGAGCTCGTACAAAGGTTTGTATCCCACTAGAATTTGTTACCGGCCCCCCCTAACCCCAACCCACCCCTACCCAACCTACGCCCTTGAATGTAAGCCTGATGTAATTAAAATTAGCCACGAGTGTTTCAATATTCAGCATTCCTCGTTTGTCTTTACTTTGATGTATTTTCTATTATATTTAAGGCGTATTCTGCTCCCACTTCCACCGGCTTCCATTCACTGTGTATTATTTATGTTGATTCTTTCCTTCCTTCCTTCCTTCCTTTCCTCTTCCAACAAACTTATGATCAACGAACACTTA